>KK122065.1:52894-82433 GCA_000611955.2 Stegodyphus mimosarum | reverse complement strand
CAATAAAAATAAAAGAGCGCGTGCATTTAATGCTTAATAAATAAATATCTCGTAATTACTGTTGCCATCCAGAAAAATCTAGAAAAATCGTGTTTGTTCTACTGATAATTAAAAAGCTTATAAAAGCCGAGGTGAAACAACTCATCTCAGTTGTTGTTGTTGCTGTTATACTTGTAGCTTTAAAAAGCGAACTGCTGTTTGTTTACTTAATGCTGTATAGATTGTAGCGATTTCGCTGTGAGACAGAACTATTTTATCTGTTTTGAACTGAGTTTTTGCTAAACGTTCGAGATATTGTGATATTGTGCGAAGATCTGTGAAGAAATATTTCAGCATTTTAATTTATTTGTTGTGGAAGAATAAATTTTTGTTTACTTTTTAACGACTTGTGCATTCAATATATAACGAACCCGTACGCACGTAACAATACGTAGAGATTAATCAACAACAGTATATCAAAAACATTTATAAATGAGTAACAAGATTAATTATCAGGCCTAAGAATAGAAATATATGATCTGGATAAATAGAGTTACAGGATATGAATAAATACATTCTTTGGGTTTTTGTTTATGGAAAACAAAGTTGCTATCATATTTAAATAAATTTAGCACATTGTTACTAATGAGCCATATATTTAATCGTCATTCCTGTTGAATTAAACGTAATATTAGGGGTAGTATACTAAGAATATTTATGAATAGCAGGTGTTAACTAATGCATTTTTCTGTAACTGATATGAATAACTCTTTAAATATAAATAAATTACTGAAAACTATAAAACAATGTTTACAGCTGATTGTATTTTCTTCTATTAGGATAAAATATTTAAATCATAATACAAGTCAATTTTTATGTTATAACATATTTTGTATTGTTATTATTTATAAAATATATAAATAATAACATACAATTTGACTTTTCATGGGTAACCTATATAATCTATGTAAGTCATCCGGTTGTCTGAAATCACTTTCACCTCTAGCATAATTTTCATTTAAAATAATGGCTATTTAATTAACCTCTACACTTGCATTACATTATAAGTACAAATGTTTTACCGAAAAATAAATTTAAAATGGCAGTTTAAACTTTTTTAGTGTGTGATCTTATATTCGGTCTTAATGCTATTCTGACTGCAATTGTTCACACAGACAATTTTAAATATATATTGCTATTTAAGTTATGTTTATGCTCAAGTACATTTACATTGAAATAATTTATTCCTACATGTCGCCAAAACAAAGCATTTATGCAGCCGGCAGCGCTAACACACGTCGTACTGAGCTATTTAATACCGTAGCGCTAACACACTCACGTAAATGCCAGATGTTGATAACTTTTGGGTTAAAAGATACAGGTCCATCTATGGCAGAATGTTCAGCACTATTATATTCTTATATTTGATTCCAGGTTGGGAGTTCAGAAAACAAATCAGTTACATTGAGTTCTCGTTGTGTTCTAAAGCTTAACATCGAAATGAACTAGTTTGCCTTGGAAAGTTCTTCCTGAAACATAAAAAAATAGGCTTCAAATGTCTTTTCCCAAATAATGCCAGAGTAGATATCAAATATAAAATAGCAAAGGCAAATGCGTGAGATAATAGCTGGGATGTCAAATGATAGCATAGTTATTTGGAAGTTCTTTTCATCAATAAAAAAGTCGAAGTTAAGTGTACGTAATATTGTTGAATAATCAATTAAATTCTACTACATTCAATTCAACTACATTCCTCAATCTTAAAAATACATCAAGCCTGCAACCATTAATCTTCCATTTCACGTTGACTTGTATCGAAATACAAAAGCAGTGTAAACAAGCAAAAAAAATCTGAAAGGTTTCAGATTTTAATGGTCGTCCAGAAGGGTTTCTTAAGGTTTTTTACGTTCTCACTGAGTTCGCAGTCCACCAGTCTGCTGTTGCACTCACTCCAGCTAAACGTTTTTCTCTTTTTTAGGTTTATAATTAAGAATTGTTTTCTTCGCACTTACGCCATATACCATTCAAGAGCAAAATCACAAACATTTTAAAAGGCGCATTGCAGCATATGTTTAGAATTCCGGATGCATTCTTAAGTGTTTGCATATATTTTTATGTTTTCAGTCTTTTTTCAATTCATCATATCAATGTTCAGTTTTCTTAGTAAGATAGATAACAAAAAAAAATGTTTGTCGTTTTATGATTAACTGCGTTAATTTTGTTTGTTAAATACCGCGTTCTTCGCACATACGCCAAACGAAATTCAGTTCAACAATAAAATCGTGAAATATTTCCCAACAGCATATCCTTAATAATCCATATCGCGCGCACTACAGGTAAAGAGATTTTATTTTGAACAGTGTTGCCATTGCGCGCTTTCAAATCAGTTAGTTTGTTCATCAAAACTGCAGTTAAAGTTTTACAAAATATAAAAGAAATAAGAAAATAACTGAAAGCTTTCTGATTTTACATTGCGCTCAAAGGAGAGCTTTTTTTTCATTTATGCATACATACACGTTTCGAGAGCATTTGGGCTAACTCCCCTTTTGGCTTAAAATATTTAAAAACATCATATGTTCAGAATTTTCGATAGACAATCTAGCGCGCTTAGGATAAATGTTTTTTTCGCACAGTGTGTTGCCATTAAACCATTTCAGAACGCATTATTTTGTACGGAGCCTCCATCTGGTGCCACAACATCACTTCTCCTATGAAGAAAACTTTTGCTTTTCATACAAAGAAGTCAACTTCTGCTCATATGTCGGGCCTATCGGACCTCTACAACATGAAAGCTGCAAGTCATTGCGAGTCTTCCCCCTGTTGATCTTGTTGCCGAGATTGAAGCCGCATCATTATGGGTACAAAGCATAATCCACGCAGGTTATGAAAAATGTTAAGTTCGTTCACTTTGTCACCCAGCATAATTTGGCTTAACGGACACCATCCATATAAACTCAGATTCTGAGGGCCACAATGATCATGCATTATATATACTGATGGATCTGAGACAGGCTAGAACAAAATGTGGATTTTGCGAATTGGATAAAGGCAGCATTATTTAATCCCAGAGACGAAGACTAAACGAAAGTAATTCATTGTTTCAGATAGAACTGATAGCCTTATATAGAACAATCAGCGACAGTCGTAGGAATGGTCTTAATCAAGTTCATATTTATACGGACTATGCCTCAAGCCTTCAAGCACTCTCAAGCATGCACAGCAGGAGCCCTCTGGTTCACAAAATACAAAAAACTCTCCTCAACATCCCTACCCTGCTGAGGATAGCTGCAATGCTGCTTTTTCATCCCGTACTCAGTATGGTTACATATGCTGCAATGCTGCTTTTTCATTCCGTACTCAGCTGGGTGCCAGTGCAAGTAGGAATACTAGGAAATAAAGGTGCAGACGCAGTGGCTAAAGAGGCTGCCAATAGTACATCTATACTTCAGTTCCCCACAACCTTTCCAATCTCACTGCTAAAGCATTCCACCTGATAAGACAGTGGCAAACCCGGTGGAATGATACCACAACGGGTCGACGTACACATGCAATGTTCCCTAGTGCAAGCATCGATCTGCAAAATCCACTTTCTAACAGGACATGGACCGTATAAAGCATATCTGCATAAGTTTGGTCTTTCCAACACAGACACCTGAGACTGTGGGAAAGTGGGCAGCTCAAACCAGTATTACTTTGATTGCTGCTTGACAGCGAAGTTATATCTAAAAAGGCCTGCACCCATGTTTCGCACAGCGTAGTGGAAAAATACTCAAAATAACAATGTTGCCCTATCGAAACTACGTGCTATCACTACATATTGCGCTACAAAAAGTCAGTAATCTGATACAACTACAATCGTAGTCATTCCCCAAGTAGCTAAATTTCGGTTTCAGCTGCTATAATATAAGTATTCATTTTTATACAGTTATTTAACTCTCTTGACTTCCTGACATATACATGTATATGTATTCATCCGGTGTAATACATTGTTACATGTAGTTATCTAATTCTCGTAATACAAGTGTTCATCCATTATCGTAAAATGAAATACCAAAAATAGTGTCGCATGATGTCATTTTTATATATCTGTAGTGGGAAAATCTTTTTTCCAAATTGTTTAAAATCACTTAAATGTAGCACATTTGACTTATTTATACGTCAGATGTAGTATTAATTTAATGCACTGCCATATGCGTATAGTTGCATACATACCATATAATTCCCCTTATAAGTATTCAGTTATATAATATGAACATTCTTATTTAATACTATGCTATTCAAAATATCTTGTAACAAAAGAAACAAAATATGGCCTTATATACCAATGCAACAGATTTCCGTAGAAATGACGTTCAATTCCGTACGGCACGAACTAGGACAGATGTCACCTTCGCAGTGTATAGTGTGTTGCCACTTCTCGCTTTGAAATCCTTAAAGTTTAAAAATTAGGAAATAGATAATAAAACAATTTCGAAATTCAAAATTAGGTTTTCTAGGTGCTCATGTTCGGGTGGAGAACTACGTTATTCTAAATTTGATGGCTCTAAGTACGTTTGTTTTTCACAGTGCGAGAAACGTACGTACATTCATGCAGATTCTTCATTGTTTAATTTCTTTAAATATAATGAAGGGCGATAATATTTGGTGGTAACAATTTAAAAAGAGATACAGCCGTTTATAGTGATTCGAAGCAAAATGTCGTTTGACTCTCTCTCAAAGAACTCGAAGTCTCAAAACGTCTCGAAGAATATTAGCCCTTCTGGGCTAACTCCTCTTTGAGCTAAGAAATTCAAAACTCAGGCTTCCAGATGTACATGTTTGGGTAGAAGACTGCGTTATTCAAAATTTGAGGTTCCGTCATTTTTTCCATAATGGTCGGAAAATACACACATGCATACAGAGTCTTCATTATTTAATTTTTAAAAAATAATACAGGGGATAGTATTTGGTGGCAACAATTTGGAAAATGTACGCCGTTTATAGTGAACCGATTCAAAATCGCATTTCGAAACTAATACCCCTGTTTTGGATAAAAACAAATAGCATATTCACCGTAAAGTGAAGAAAAAATACGTACGCAGAGACAATAAAAAAAAGAGATTGTGTACATCGCGACATCTAATTTATGTAGCCGAATAAACATGTTCTGTGCATTTAACCCGGCATTACACGCGCGAGAAAAACGAACGGCATTACACGCGCTGGGTGTGTCATACCCAGGGTGGTTTCTTCCTATTATCTACTATAAAATTTACACAAAACATAAAACAGAAGAAAAAGATAAAAGTCAAAACAGTTTTAAACATATATATTTAAAATATTACTTACAATTATTCTGTGCATTTCCTGCAAATACATGCCATATGTTCCATACATACATGTTTTTGACATTTTTCACAAATATATTTTGTTTTTCTGTCCTTTTTAGATCCACATTCAGCACATCTTTTAATTATTACTTTTGCCTTCTTAGCAGATGGTTGAGAGTCCTCATTCTTTACCAGTTTTACTTTCAAACTTTGCGGGAGCATTGTTTGCTGGCTTCTGATCTTTTTGTAGTCTGCAATTAGTCCAAATCCCAAACTTTTCAGAAAAGAACGTCGTGTTCGATTCTGAGTCGGTGGTTCCTTAGTGGATAGCAAAATAACGCGTGCATTTATAGCAGCTACATTCAACATTGCATAAAATATCGTCATAGGCCATCGATTTGTTTTTTTAGCTGTTGAATACGTTGCAGCCATTTCGTCGACGACATCCACAGCTCCTTTCGTTATATTATAGAAAGTTATTATTTCGGGTTTCTTTGATTCTCCAGTAGTGATGTCTATTGCATTATCGTTATGCATTGTTGAGAGCAGAAGAACATTTCTATTCTTCTTTGGTACATACGAAACAATAGTCGTTTTTTTCGGAAATCCAAACATGGAAGAGTAAACGTCCCTTTTTCTTGTATTCAAGAATATTGGAGGAATTTCTTTCTTATTTTTTCTCAATGTCCCAACAATTGTTATATTTTTTTTTCAAAAGTTCCTGTGAAAGCGGATAAGAAGTGTACCAGTTATCCACTGTTAGATTTCGTCCTGAATTATACAGAGGTTCCATCAATCTTTTTACGACACTACTGGGAGAATTATCTACTTGAAATGGACCTTTCGGCTGTTTACCGGCATATATTTCCATTTTCCAAGTATAGAAAACTCTCGAATCGACGAGCGCAAAAACTTTTATTCCATACTTCGATGGTTTCTTTGGCATGTATTGGCGAAATGGACATCGCCCTCTAAAAGATTCTAATTTCTCATCTATGGTTACATACTCTCCAACGTTGTACGATTTTTGGCAGTTTTCTACAAAATTTTCGAAGAATTCACGTATCGGGGCCAGTTTGTCTAATTCTTTTCTGCTCTTGCGAGTCTGTATATCATCAAATCGGATGCATCTTAATAAAAAATAAAAACGTGTTGATGACATGGTTGTACGGAATATTTCTATTCCAGTGCCGTCTGTTGCCCAAAGATCTCGTATATACACATGTGATGATTTATGCAAACCAATGAGATAAAGCAATCCAATAAATGCTTTAATTTCAGCCTCATTAGTTTCTTTTGCATCTCTTTCCCGTGAAAAACGCTCTCGAATCGATTCTATAAAACTGTTAGTCCAATGCACTAACTTCTTTATCATATCAGAAGATATAAGGAGGTTCCAAGCATCCACAGGAGAAGTTACATTCTTTGAAACGGGCGTATTTCCTGGGAGTTTTGATATTATATTTTTCGCAGAAATTCTAACATTAGCTTTGAATTTCTTTTTATTCCACTTCGTTATGCTATCTCTTCCGATAAAATAATCATCTGCACTTGAATCTGAAACATCGTTTTCAGAATCAGAATCAATTTCTGTTGAAGAATCATGATCACTACAATATTCTTCATCATCTGGCTCTTCATTACCTGAAAAATCATTATCTTCCTCTATATTTTCTTCATCAGAAGAAACAGTATCCAGTAAAGTTTTCAAATACCGCATTTCTTCGTCATAAGTGCGGTAACGCGCCATAACGAAAGAACGGTTTAGATACGTCTGCCTGTACTGAGAAGAGTTACAGAAATGCTCGCTCTGGGTGTGAGACACCCAAGCCCCGCGATTTAAGTAGATCTATTTTTAGAATTCTTTTGTCGATTCTCCCCTTCCAAGGTTATGACCTTTGAGGCAGCTACACGAAGACTCGTCCATTTTTGAAAAAAGGTTGGAAAGAAAAAGTGCGAAAAAGGAGTCACTGGGTGTGAGACACCCAGCGCGATCAAACCCGGGTTAACTGGAAATGAAAGTGCCAACCAAATTCTTATTTTAGTTTTAAAATGGATTATTCCTCTTTCCTTGTGTTTTAAATTCGCTTACTATTAAGAGTGACGGCATCCTTGATATCACCCCCGTAAACTAAAACTACAACATTGCTCAAAGTTAAGACGAATGCATAGAGTTCAGCACAATCAATCAGTAAATTGTAAATGCATAAGGCAATTTCTAAATAAATGAAAGATCTTTTATGGCAACTAGTATCCTACATCTGCAGTAACTCTTCATTTCTAAACGGCTAATAAGCCCCGGTTCTCTAATGAACTGAACAAGCGAACGTGTGAAACTCCCTACGGTATGAATTGTATCGGAATGAGAATGGGAGAATTACAAAATAGAGAATAAATTCAACTTTATATACATTTTGAGACTTGGCGATAAGGTTAAGATAACGTTAAACAAAGTAGATAGCTAACATTAAACAAAGATTAATTGAAGGTGAGTCCATTGTTTTACTGTTTTATTTTACAACGTAACTCAAATTGCGCAACAATGAACAGCAAAGTCAACGAAGTGCTCACGAAATTCATTAAAAACTTCATTGTACGCAGTGTCTCGGGGAAAAATATTGCTAACGTTATTAAACATTCGTCAGCTGAGTGAGTCCAAGCCATGCACATTTTTTCTCTTCCCTTTTTTTAATATAAGAAAAATTACACTAATTAAATAATAGCAATTATATTACATTCAATTAAGATTGATTACACTATATCAATACTGCAATTAGTGCGTCATTTATAGACTATTATAGTATATTACTAACTAATTAATTAAAAGTTTTTTACGATATTTAAAATAAATTATGTTTAGTAAATACTATTTTCATTAAATTTAATAAACATGTAGAGACATTAGATATTTTTTGAAAGCAGGAGAGATGAAAAATAAGAAATGCCCTCGCCGGGACTCAAACCATGGACCTCTCGAATACGCGCCATGCGTGCTGACCAATACAACACAAAGGCATGCCAAGAAGGCGGGAAAAATACCTTATATACTCCCGCTTTTAAACAGCGACTGGGGATTAGGGGAGCCAGTTGCCAAATCATGGTGTTTGAGAATCACCATTCACTACCTTTTTTAGTTCGGGCGCCACTGTAGATTATTTTTGAAGCAGAAGCAGAGAAAAATGAGCAATACCCTCGCCGAAACTCGAACCACGGATCTCTCGAATACGCGCCGAGCGTGCTGACCACTAACGAAGGCATGTCAAGAAAGCGGGAGAAATACCTTATTAACTCTAAAAACTTAATTATATTCATTAAATACAAATTATAGTACTTTTTGTATATGTTAAAAATTAAATTTTACAAAATTCACAAATGTACTGCAAAGCAAATCTAGTATAAGTTATTTGTCTCATTAATAAACTTTTACAAAAAAATTAGTTTTATAAAATGTTTATTGAAATTTCTAAGAGCTTAATTTGCATGTTACCATTTTTGACAACTGAATCTTAAAACTTGAACTACAAACTTAGAGTATTCCGCGCATGCCAATACTTCCTTCTCATACTCTTATTTGGAGATCGGGCCCACCAGCGGCCGAGCGGTACAGACGCTGAACACTGGTAGTTCGGTCCGAGGTTCGAATCCCGCGAACGGGCTGGCTGCATGGGCGTTTTCGTGGTTTTCCCCATGTGTAACGTGTATACGAGCCAGTTTCCCTTAGAAAGTCCTCCACGAAGGCATCCCTTCCCTTAGGCAGATAGCCCTCGTGTGCTTTGCCATAATTGAATTGAATAACCTAACCTTATTTGGAGATCGTCGTTGTTGGGGAAAGAGGTGTTGAACAGGGAAACAAATTTCTAGTACTTGACAGAAAATAATTGAATTTTTTTTTTAGAGGAGGATGTAATTGAAGAATAGATTGCCTCTTGAATTAAAAACTACCAAAAAATGATTAAAGGCCAAATGAAGCTAATTTTATTTTCCTCCGATTTACGGTATTATGGTAACCTTTCTTGAGTGTGTCCACGACAAATTTTTTTACTCTTTTAGCATTTCTAATATAAGATTCGAGAAGTGATGGTAATAACTATAAAGTACCTTATATTTAACAGCATTTTCTGGTATTTTGTAGCATTCATGTAATATGCTTTGAAGAAAATCTTAAAAAGTATTCTTTTTTAATTCTTATTTAGTAGATTATCTCATTTTCCATTTAATTAACATTTAATTTTATCGACAAGAAATAACAAACCACTTTTTTACAAAATATTTCTGCGAAGACAACACCCTTAGTAGGGAAGGCAGCTTTGCAGTAAAATTTTTCTAACAAACATAACTTAATTTTTCAATACATCTATCTAGATTTCTCACATTTTTGTTATTACTGAAATTCACTTTTTTTAGGCAATCAAAACATGAGAATGCAGCAAAAGTAAAAAATTCAGGAATAATCATAGAATATTCAAATAAGTAAATCTGAAGTGCTTATTTTGGGAAGGCAGAATCCCCATGCTTTGTTCGGAACTCGAATCTAGGCCCAACAGCGTGTGCTGTCCAGTTGCCCAACTCTGCAAACTAATACACCATCCAGATACATGACAGTTGGTTTAGTCAAATGTGAATTACTTTATAAACTACGGTTACTTTATGAGAGTAAAATGTTAATATATTTTGAAATGAGAGTGATACGTTTACAGCTTGCATTGTATTTGCTGTCGTAAATAATGGAGTTTCAGTTAACCATTAGTGACGTATATTTCTAAGACCGTAATATGAATCCCATGTTTCACATAAATATGTAATTCCAAAAACAAATTGCATAAAGTCCTCTTAAAATTAAAATTTCAGTATACGTTAAATACTTAAGGTTACGTTATTTAAACTCCAACTATCAACTTCTGCTGTAACTGGTTCAGTTTAAGCACCTAAACGAGAATAATTAAGGAAAATATTAATCTACATATTTATGAAAAAAAGAACACATATGCTGAATTAAAATACATTAAATTAATTACTGCTCCATATTAGTATAAACAGTTTCAAAGAATCAAAAGACTTTAAGGTATTATAACGTTTGTTCATGGATTAAATTTAGTAAAAGCGCTAAAAATTCACCTGCTGCGTATATTTATTAAATATTTCCTCTTTTATTCAATAAAACTTCATTAAGTTTCGGAAACTTACACCAAAGAAAAATTACTTCTTCGAAACATAACGCTTCGCAAAAGTTCGCCGTAAAGCTACGCTAAGACCGAATTATGGCAAAATATTTGCTAGCTAGCCTATTACCCTTTTCTTATATCAAGAACAAAAATTACACTTTAAGGCCATTTTAAAGTAGTTCTAGTAATAGAACATTAAAAATGGAGAATGAACGTAAGAAAATTTGAGGTAATGCTACATTAACAACACTTAACAATGCCTCTTCAACAAATATAAGAGAAATTTCTAAAAGAAAAGTAGGAAAGTTGGAGCTATCCATTTTTAGCTAAAATGGGGGATAAAGGTAAGATGGCAAGTGTAATCAGAGGCGCTGATACCACCGTTGACAACTATGGTGATGAAGATACATGCGATTTTGATATCGGGGGATTCCGGTAGTGTGAGTCCAGGATTAACTCCCGGACTCCTCCGGTAATCTCCTGGAATTATGGGAAGGCCGTGTCTGGCATATTTTCCAATTCCACCCTCCTCGCTTATTTTGCTGCTATTTCTTATTTCTTTTCTTTTCAAAGTGACGCTCTTAAGAATATATTATGTGTAAGTGCAGTTGTCGGAAGGACTCTTTCTTCAATGTGACAGCAAGTGACAGATAAATCTTGTGCGATGTAATCGTTCGAGTTGAGAAAAACATGATTTATTGCTTTGGAATTCCTATATTTTGGGGGTAAATAATGTGACTGAACTCGAATTTAGAGAGGAAATAATGTTTCGTAATGTATCTTGTGGAGTCGTGTGTAAAACATACTTTTTCGAGTATTGCTGTTTACGGTAACGTTCTCGTCAACAACAAAATGTTAAATAAATGTGGGTAAATGACAGCGTAAAATCTACAGATGGAGGAATTAAGGGAATTTGTTACATTTCTAGCATTTTGAAATTTTTAAAATCTTTTGCTTGAATTTAGAAATTAATCGCACAGAAAAATGAAGATGTATGAAGTAGAATTTGAAATTTTTCTTGCTGGTTATATTTTTAATATTTCAAAAACGGTACTCGGTTTCTTAGCTGATTTTTTCTTCATTTCTTTGTAATGGTATCACAATAAGCTGCTTCTGGTTTAGTTTTATAATCTTTATCAGCAAAACATCATTTCAAAATAAAAACTTTGAAAAGAGATCAAAATTTAATGAATGAAGTTTCCTTAGCTTAAATTTAATTTAATTAATTTAATCTAAAGAAACTTCAATTTGAAGATGTGTAACCTTGTTTCATTTTCATCTAAATTTTACCACATTGTCTTAAATTTGAGACAAAACGTTTTCGCTTAAAATACCTTTCTTTAAACTACACGAATCTTATATGTGCAGTTTCTTATGTGTGCAAAAAAAATAATCTTCTATCTATTGCATTTGAAAAGACATTAACTTATTTCTGTTTCATAGTATGGTATTTAGGACCGTACAATTTTCTTCCATATATCAAATACATATATGAGGTTGTCTAATATGCAAGTTCTGTTCCTTCCCTGTCTTGTTGTAACATGACAGGGAAGTGTTTAAAAATGACAATGACAGAGACAATGTTTAAAAATGTAGAATAATCTTTATATGTGTGGATATTCGTATATTTGGGTCAATATCGTTTTGTTTTATTCATGCAGCAATTGTTTAAGTTCGAAGAACTTAACCTTGTATGTAAAAGCCTTCCATTGTTTTATAATTTTGCTGTTTAATTAATTGCAATAAAGTATGCGAAAGTTATTCATTTAAAGGAAGGAATGCCTTCCTAGAAGAATTTCTAAGGGAAACTGATTCATGTTCCTTATAAATGTAGGAAAAAGCACGGAAACATCCAAGTGTCTAGGCTATGTACCAGGACTGGAACACTGGTCGAAGTACCAGTTTCAAAGGTCTTATCTACTAACCAACTCATTTACTAAAATCAAACTTCATAGCTAATAACTAATTTTTCTTACCTTGTTATATTTTTATGCCAAGAAATGTGAAACTCGTTACTAGCTTTCTGTTATAATTCTTTTTCTATGTATGGTAAAGCTAAAAGAAGTCAATCTAATTCTTGGATATTTCATGTTTACTATATTTACTATGTTGTTCACAAAAATTTGTGCTAGACATATTATATGTCAATTCTAAAACGAACAATTCTGAAGTACAAACAAATCAATCAAACTATTCATCTGAATTTTACATTTAATGTAATAAATAACTCGTTCTATAAAATGCTTGCTTTTGAAAATTTTAAGTTGTTTTCAGTTCCATAAAGTTTTAAAATCTAATAAGACAACTGCTCATGGCAGTAAATTTAATGTACTCATAAATATGTTATCAAGTATAAATTTAAATAATTATAATGTTCTTTAAAACTAAACTAATATTTCTTCAAAATGCGCACTTGCTGGAGCATGTAAACCTTGGAAGATAAATAACTTTTGGGTCTGTTGTATTGAAAATGTTTATAATAGTAGTGTATACTCTTGAAGTTTGTTTAGAAGATAGCTGAGTTTTGGCACAATACCAAATAAATTCTTTTATGATATATTTGAAGAGGTTTAGAAGATTTCAAATAGAAGAATGGAAACGTGTATTAAAATGCTCTTAAAAACAAGATTTTTAAAGAAAATTTGTTTAACTGTAAGATAGTAGATCTTTTTGTTATAATGAATTAGCTTGCTGAATAAATGATCCCAGACATAATTTTCTTATTTCAACTACAACAATAAAGCAATTGATATCCTAATGATTTCAAATGTAAACCATCAAATCACATTTCCTGTCGTTATAGATGCCTGAACAACTGCAACTTCATTATAAAACTAAAAACAGCATAATCGTAGAAAGAAAGTTATTAAAAGATTTTTAAATAAATAACGTTACTTTAAAATCTCACAAGAATGTAGCCTTTTACAAGCGGCGTATTAAAAATGGGAAATATTCGTTCTATAAAGAGCTCATCGTAAGATACATCAAAAGGATGCCAAATTATTTTCTTTTTGCATATAAAAATGCAAAAATCTACCTTCTATTTATAACTGCTTATATCATCGCATTTATTAGAATTTTTAAAAAAATACATTTTTTGCACCTTTTGTTTCCGAATTTAAACTTTCTTAATACATTTTAGCAAAATATTGCTATGAAATTTTCATATGAATTAGATAAAAAAGTATAGAAATAGAATCCTTGATTCGCTGAATAAAACTTATTTAATTTTTTATATTTACTTTTTATTTTATTCCTTTTTTATTTTTATTTACTTATTTACTTATTTTTTAAGAATAAAATCTTCAAAAACAAATTGCGATTTTAGCACTTCTTAAGTAAAAATGTTTTTACACTTAAAGTAACTTTTAATGTATAAGTAAAGTGACAGTATTCTAAAAAAATGTACTTTCGGAGCATGGAAGTAAATGTAATAGAATATTTTTAAGAAATACTCGAAAATGAAGAAGACGATAATCAATTCAAGATAACTTCAGTTTCTGATTACTGCGCAATATTTTCCTACAAAATGTTTTACAACTGCGTTATTTCATCCGCTTTAAACCTAAATTGTTTAATTGTAAAAATGTAAAAGTTACATCTATTTTTGTTGTTGTTGTTGTTGTACATACGTACCGTATTATGGCTGAAACAAATAATCAATAATTAAATTAAAAACATTATAACACTAAATGGAAGGCGGTATTTAGGGTGTAAAAGAAAAACATCTCTTAGGTAAATCAGGTTTCATTAATTTAAGTTTTTAATTATATAACCCGCAGATGTTAGGGGGAGCTATTTTATTTTAGACCGCTTGATCTCAATTTAATTAGGAAGTTCACCCTTAAGTTTATCATATAAATTGCTCTGTTTGATTTCAGCTATAATTAATGCATAATCATTAAAGTGCTTCTTTAATTAAATCATTTCTAGCTGCATAATATCTCTCCTTAACACACGGCTTTTAGTCCTGAGAAATGAATAAAATATCTTGGTACTAATTCAAGAGACGCTAACTTTTTAATCAATCGCATACAAACTGGTATCATTACAACTTCTAGTGAGAACACTTGCTAAATTTCCTATAAAAGCCTTCTTCTTCTAATGTATGCTTCGTCTGATGAATATATAGTTCCTAAGCTCATTTTTATGCTAACAATATGCTAGCTCATGCATTTTATGCTAGCTCATTTTTATGCTAGCAAATGTGAAACGTATGAAGTTTTAAAATGGACATGCCGTTTCCTGCAATTCATTTGTATATGCTCGCTTCAATTATGATTTTCGGTAAAAAATTTTTAAATTGTACATAAATGCCTCTTTATTAGAGAAAAATCGCGAACAAATTTAAAATGCTTCAGCATTTAGGTCATACTCTAAAACTTAAACGAAGTGTATTGGAAACCTCCAAAAATATGGACGAAAAAAATTGTGAAGATTTAAACTAATTTAGAACTCTCAAAATACATTCTTCGCAGTAGTGATCTTCTCATAGTATCTTTCTACACTAGGGACAACAGTGCTACAATACAGCGAAAAATAGTTCAAACGTAGGAATAGTTTATTCTTAGAGGACTTAGAAACGTGCTTTGCAGGAAATGTACAAAGTTTTTAAAATTTTTAAACTATAATCTTCTCCTTTTTCGAAATCCTCCAAAATCCATGCTAAGACCAAAGATCTCCCAGAAGTATATATATCCGCTCCTATACGAAATAGAACTGCAGACAAAACATTTTCCCCAGCTTCGTAAAGTGTTGCCCGTACGCACGCGCAACGTTCAATTTAGTGCTGGAAGAAAGCGTTCCCATAAGTGATAAAGCCATTAAATGCGTTTCACCGTATTCATTTCTACAGAAAAAGATAATATATAGCATTATGTTAATTTATTTCGTGATATAAAGCAGTTTCACTAGTTAAAAAGAAGATAACTCAGAAGCACTAGATTTGTTAAATGTTTAGGATCTGCACTTTTTTTTTTTTTTCAATATCTGCACGAAAAATGAATTTCAAAACTCCAACTGTTACTTTTACATTAGTGGCCGCTCAGACGGGAAAGTGGTTAGTGATTCTGACTGCCGTACCAAAGAGCCCGGGTTCGAAACCCGGAGAAGGCATGGATGAAAAATGTCTCATAGGAGGCAACAGTGGCCCACCTATTAGGTGTCTGCATAATAAAGTGAGTGACCACTGCTTTCGGTCTTAGCATCGGCCACCGCTTCTAATGGCTAATGCCCATCATTGGAAATAATAATAAAAAAAAATTACACTAGTTGCTGCTGAACATGCATAATATTAACATATTTGCTTATATGCAGAATAATACATAAGCAAATTTCCATTTCTTTCCTCCGAACTTTACTATACTTGCAAGTTATGCTAGTAGTTAAGTAGGCGTTAAAAAGACATACCTACATACCTTAAATAATATAAATGAAATCTGCAAGAATAGCGTTTTTAATTCTTAAAAGAAGTAAAGGAAGTATTGTAATCAGAAAACTACCGGGTACCATATTTCAACGAAAATACCTATTTTGACTGCTATCGAATGCAATTTAACGATGTTTTTGCGTGACATCTATACGTAAGGACAAAATGAAGGACACGTTTTCCCCAAACGAATTATAAAACTGTTTTAAAATGGATTCAGATGAGATTTTTAGTGGCTTCTGTTCATACGTAGGTGCGTATGTATGTATGTATCTCGCATAACTCAAAAACGAGTAGCCTTAGAACGTTAAAATTTTGTATTATAAGACTGCTACAACATGTTGACGTGCATCTTCTACTTTGGTTGCTATCAGCCGCACCAAAAGTATATATATGTATATATATATATATATATATATCCCCTCTGTTACTCGGCTCAATGAGCTCAGTTTTTTATTCTTATATGTTGGTAAATTGTGCATTTTTTGCTTTAAAAAGGATTGAATTGTGTTGTTCTTATCTCCCTCTAAAGTTTTTATTTTGCATGCTATATTTGTAGAATTATCAACAATTTAAAGTTGTTTAAGTGCAGCTAAGCCTAATTTTTGTTTATGGTGCGAGCCATATTTGTTTACATTTCAAACTTAGCAGAATAGTGGATTTGTTGCCAATCTAGAGGAACTAAGCTTCGCAACAGCAGCGCCTTCTTTTACTATTGCGATTTAAATCATGCTTAATTAGTTCTGGAATTTATTCGAGGAAATAAAGTGTTTAAGATCTACTTCGTAATTTTTAATATAGATATTTTGAGTTTTTACTTGTTTTTGCTTTGTCGAGAAGTGAGAACTGAATTAATTGAATGAGAATTACTCATTAGTCTGTGAAAAACTGTTTCTTTTATTGTTTGTTTAATTTCTTTTACACGTCGTTTTAGATTTATTATGGTATTTGAATAGAACATGTGGTAACGATTAGGTAATTCTCCAGATGATGTAGATAATTTTTGTGCATTCTGAGTTATAAAATGAATGAGATGTAACGCTGTTATGTGAAGCTAGCGCCACAGTGTCGCTATAGTAAGTAAATATAGTGAATTTTAAAGGGCACATTTATTCTATTATGGTTTATGTGCTATCGATGAAGTAGATTTAATTCAATCCAATAAGTTTAAATGAAATGCAAAATGCATATAATTTAATATTCCGTACAAGGAAGTCATGCGGTGTACACATCAGATTTTGCCTTTAAAAATGATTGGATTATGTTGTTCTTATCTTCCGCTTAAGATTTTTATGCCTTTTTCCATCCCCCCCTCCGAACTTTGCTTTACTTGCAAGTTAACTTCTCAGAGCACCTTCCTGCAAAGACGCAATTCCAAAGTCTGAGATAGATTAACTTAAAATAAAGGATATCAAGACTATTTTTGTAAAATTAATTTTTAAATAAGTGCGTAAAGTTTGCAAAGAGCGTGACTTCATAAATAAGTAATGTTTTAATGGCACGTAAAATATTTATGTTTATTCCGATGCATTTGTTTGCAAGCGATTGTCCTGTATGCCAGAATAACTTAAGGTGAATTACATCTGTTTTCAACATTTTAGGAGTTTATTTCCATATATTATTTTTATTAAAATCGCAATCAATTATGTAATAAAATGTTTTGATATCATTAACCTTTCTTTGCACAACACAAAATTTAATAGATAATTAAAAGAGCCCAAAATGTCGGAAATTTTTAAAAATTCAAGATTTCGTATTTGAGATGCCATTTGCTTTTTGCCATTTGGCCATTTGCCTTCGTGTTTTTTATTCCAGTAAGAAATTACCATACTATCACAAATTAAGAATTAATTCAAATGATTGGCTGTCAAAGTGTCGTATACAGCCGTTTGAATTTTCAAGTCAAATAGTCCTAAAATAAAATCAAATGCTGAAAGAAAAAATAGAAAATACACGATACTATGTCTGTTACAGGCTAGTAACTTTAAACAAGACATAAAAAAATTAAATTTCCATTTAAAAGAAGGCATGTGTGTTAAAGAAAAGTTTAAAAAATGTTTAAGGAAATACTTTTCTCGCTTATTTTTAGGAAAAATGTGAGCAACGCTTGGATCAATCACCCGTTTTATTCTTTCAGTTCTATGGCTTCAAGAAAAGAGCTTAAATCTATTTTATCGCTTTTGATGTCTGTGATATAACAACACTTAAAAAGAAAAAAACAGATATCGGATCAAAAGCTTGTTTCATTGCAGACTAAATGCAAAAATTTCAGCCGATATCAATAGAAAGCTGTTATATTCTATTTTGTGAGCACCACATGCGTCTGCCAGAAATGGCTGAAAATTTCACATACTTATCTTAATGCCATTTAAATAAATTTTTAGTTCAAAAATTCAAAATTCCTCGAAATTAACCGAATTCACTGCAAAATAAAAAATTTCATAAAATTAGATTCAAAGCAAAGCGCAAAGTTTTAATCGTTTGAAACTCAGTATAATAAATGTCATTAATAATACATAGCTACGAATATATAGGTCATGTTTCAAAATCACAGTTCCTTTCACTTTTATCTACTTTCATACCAAAAATTTAAATACGAACCTGGTAACATTTTCTTTTTATTCTAAAAAAATTATCTTTTTACTCCCTTGTACAAAGTAAAGGAAGTATTATAATCACGAAAAATTCCGGGTACCATATTTTAACGAAAATATCCATTTTGACCGCTATCTAATGCAATTTAACGATGTTTTTCGTAACATCTGTACGTAAGGACAGAATGAAGGACTCTTTTTCCCCAAACGAATTATAAAGCTGATTTAAGAAGAGATTTTTGCTTGGCGTCTGTACATACGTATGTACGTATAACGACATAACTCAAAAACGAGTAGTTTAGAACGTTGAAATTTTGTGTATAGGACTGCTATAGCACGTAGTTGTGCACCTCCCTTTTGAGTGGCAATCGGCCGCACCAAAAGTATATATACTATATATACACATACACCACTCTGTTTCTCGGCTCTGTGAACTCAGTTTTTTTGTGCTTATATGTTGGTAAATTGTGCACTTTTTTGCTTTAAAAATGATTGAATTACGTTGTTCTTATCTTCTGGTTAAGGTTTTTATACCTTTAGTTAACCTGAATGCAAATGTTTACAATTATCAATAATTTAAATTGTTTCAGTGCGGCTAAGTGTTTCAGTGCTTAATTATTTTTACCATAGCAGCCATATTTGTTTACATTTGAAACTTAGCAGAATAGTGGAATGGTTGCCAATCTTGAGAAACTAAACTTTGCAGCAACAAAGGTAACGTCTTTTTTTATTATTGTGAATTAAATCATGCTTAATCCATTTCGGAATTATCATTTAAATTATTGAATTATTCTATATATTGACTCAGCATAGCGTCCACAACAAATTAACTCAGTTTTTACGCCTTCAATGTCTTTTTGCCAAGTGACACCAAGCGTAAATTTTCAGTTTTGTGCACCGAAAAATCTCCCTTTTTGCCCGCTGGCTGAATTACTTGTTTTTGTATAGAAACTCTAATTTTAATTGCAAAAATTGTTCTTTAAATTGTTTCAACTGTATTTATCTTTTATATTTTTCTATAATTTTCAGTTTCTATTAAAGATATTTTGAAGTTTTATGTATTTTTGCCTGAGCGTATTCCTTAAACGAACGTATTCCTTAATACTTCAGGTCTTTATTTTATTAATTTATCTAACTCATTGATTTAATTTCCAAGTGAGAACTGAATTAATTGAATGAGAAATATATCTCTAATGAAATTCGAGGAAATATGTTTAAATGAAATGCAGCAAAAAATACGTATAATTTAATATTCCGTACAAGGAAATCATGTGGTGTACACATCAGATTTTTTAAGTAATATTACAGGGTATAATTGAAAGCGAAACACGCCAATGGAAGATTTAAAATTAAGTAACAAAAGCAAACTTAGAGTGGCGTAGATATTGAATCAAAATTTGATCGACTTCGAAGGTGATTAAATATAGAACCCTCTTGCTCCATATTAAAAAAACAAAGCTGGGAAGAGAGACACACATTTTATATGAAAATCAATGAATTGAAGTCAATGAATGGAGAAAAGAGAATGGGATTATAGCAACATCAGCCGATGGAAATAGTAATGAAACGTGAAACAGCAAAATATTGGAATCTAAAACTACCAAGAGCTAAATTGAAGTTAATATCAAAAATTAATGACATTAAATCCAAGATAAACTTATATGAATGTGAAATCCAATTCATTAATTGAAGAAGATGTGTGAATAATTTTCGCAGGACTCAAGTCGAAATTGCCATGTTAAAAATGTAACAAAACTACACAAAACTATGATTAAGTACTCGTCATACTTCCAAAAATTTTGAAGTTAGGCTATCAGGTATATATCATCCTCTTGCCTAGTCAAGTAATGTCATCGTCGAAAATGTGAAATCTTTATCTTCTATACGTTGTGGAGCTGAACTAGTATTCAGGATGCTGCCATTCACCAAAAAAAAAAAGTTTTATATACTTTGAATTTAATCAGTCTCTAACAGCTTCAAATGCTAAGCGATTGAAAAGCAATAAACGTATTCCTTAATACTTCAGGTCTTTATTTTATTAATTTATCTAACTCATTGATTTAATTAAAATACGTACAGTTTTTACTTAATTACTGTAAGATGTTTCTAATTACGTGGCCGATACAAAATCGTTTGGTCTCTTAATCTTTCGATTACGTTATCATTTTTATCTTTACCTTGTATTTGAAGTAGGAAAGTTTACTTTCTATTGCATTCTTTTCTGGAATCTTTTTTTTAACGTCACGTACTAAGGTTTACTTACGCTGATGAATATAAAGCAGTGAACATTGAACTGTACTACAATCCCAATTTTTTGCAAGAAGCATCCTAATTTGCAAACATTATTGATTTCTAGATCTTTCACATAGGAATTTCAAATTACTCCTTGCAGTTAAGTTATATCTTTTCGATAGCCTCAAAAAAATCTGAACGCTTTCAGATTTTACATTACGCCGAAAGATTTTTTTTTTTAGCATTTTGTGTGGTACCTTATTTATTAAAAAATGTTCTTCGTTTTCAAATTACTCCTTGCAGTTATATCTTTTCGATAGCCTCAAAAAAATCTGAACGCTTTCAGATTTTACATTACGCCGAAAGAGGCATTTTTTTAGCATTTTGTGTGGTACCTTATTTATTAAAAATAATGTTCTTCGCATTTAAGAAAAATTCAGTTCAACAGTAGTAGCACAAAGTAATTAAAAAAGAGCATGTGTTTAGAATTTCCGATACACAGTCTTGAGCGCTGGAGAAAAAAATGTTTTTTTTTTTTCCCCCGTAAAGTGTTGCCATTGCTCGCTTTGAAATCGTTGAGTTTGTTAATCAAAAAAACGATAAAGTTTTTACAAAATATGAAATTAATAATAAAACAAATTCTAAATCCCAAATGAGAGTTTCCGGATGCTCATATTCGAGTGGAGGACTACGTTATTCAAAATTTGTTGTCTCTAAAAATTTTCACAGTGCGAAAAACATACATACATTCATACAGATTCTTCATTATTTAATTTCTTTAAATACAATGCAGGGTTCTAATATTTGGTGGCAACAATCTGAAAACTGTAAGGCTGTTTTATAGTGGCTGACGCAAAATGCCGAAACGACATTAATAGCCCTTCTGGGCAAATTGCCCTTTTGGGCGAGAGAGAGAAGAAAATCTAGAAGGATTCTGATTTAGTGTCGCATCAGGGAGTTCAGAGGCTTTGTTAAGATTCTTTATGCTCTCGGTGGGCATCGCAAATTATCTATGTCCTCTTGGACTCACCCCTGCTAATACATTTTTTATACCTTTATTATTAAGCGTCGCTTCGAACTTACACCACTTACATTTCAATAGCAAAATCACAAAATGGTTTAAACCAACCAATGCTTATAATTCCCGATACAGTATTAAACATTAACCTATATTTTTCTATTTTTCCGTCTTTTCTTAGTTTATTATATCAATGCTCAGTTTTGTTAGTAAGATAAATTATCTAATTTTTTCGTCTTTTTATTTTTACATTTCTGTCTGCTTAAGTTATTTATTAAATATAACGGTCTTCTCACTTATGCCACACGAAATTTAACAGCAAAATCACGAAGTATTTAAACACAGCATATCTTTAGAATTCCTGATATAGTGTTAGGAGTTGCCATACACATTTTTTACATTCCCCATATTATTTCTTTAAAAACTAGCGGCTCGTGTGGCCGTCTGCCTTAAGTAGATATAAAAAAGAAGAAAAAAAGGAGCATTTAATAATTTTAATGTGTGTCTAGGATTTCTCACTCCTTTTTGTCTAAGATGAACGTCAAGAAACCTAGTGAACTACGTAACGACTTATCGTTGAGTTCAAACAACTAAAGAACGTAGACTCGAGAAGGGTTAAAATGCCCTTTATTGCACTCAAATAAGAATAACAATTGGCCCCTTCTTGAATTGCAGGAAGCCTCTACTCTGGCTTTAGCTCAGAATAAGAAATAAAAAACTAAACTATAGTTTACTAAAAGAGACTTAGCTCAACACAAATATCTAACGTAATTGGCCCTTAAATTAAACTATCCGGCGAATAGCAATAGGTACGTTACATATGGCCGAGCGTAACAGCTTCAAGAGTGTCTTAACCAAAAGGCCAACAAAGACTCCTAGTTCTCGCTATAGAAGTTAGTTGAACCCTCCTTAAATACTTAGTCTAACTCATTTGCATTCAAAATTCGATTCGAAAAATTCATTCTGGTAGGGAGTTGTAAGTGGAAACAATAATTCATAGGAAAGGGCTTTGAAATTAAAATAATTGTTATAAAATTAAAATACACCTTACAAGTCCAACTAGTGTAATTTCATAAAAATATTTAATATTTCTAACTAAACAGCTCATGACTTTAATGTATCTTAAATGTAAATAATGTAAATAATTATATTAAAAATGGAAAAAATATTTTTTAAGAACTATGTTCAACGCTTTTAAATTGTTCTGTGTTCAATGTTTTTAAATCGTTTTGTTTATTACTGAATAACTTTCTAGATTAAATCTGAAACTTAAATATCTTAGACTTTACTGAATGGTAATTGACATATCCGTGGAAAATAAAATTTTTTTTATGGCAATGGCAACATATTTTATTTTAAAACAGCTGAGTTTGTGTTGGTAAAAATTGGAAGACAATTCGAAAGGTGTTGCTACATCTAGCTTTCAAATCGCGAGTTTGTTAATCAAAAGTTCATTAAATTTTTAAAAAATATGACATAAATTTAAAAAAATTTTGAAATTAAAATTCGGGCTTCGAGGTTCCCACGTTCGAGTGGTGGGCTGCGTATATTAAAAATTTGACGGCTCTAGATTGCGTCGTTTTTCCACACTGCGAAGAACATGCACATACATGCATACATAATCTTTTTTTTTTAAATAATATGTAGCGATAACGCTTGGGGGCAATAATTTCAAAGTGACATGGACAGAAAGTGAATTTCGAGACTAATAGCACTCTAGTGCTAAAAATTATTCAGATGTTGAAAAATTCCAGAGATAGGACAATTTATTGATATGGATAGCTACAATCCCTTTTGTCACTAACTTTCTTGTTGAGTAAGTAACCCGCTAAGCAAGAAAAATCATTCGATGTCTATATAACATAAAAGTAATTCAGTTCTAAAATTAGGATTTCTTCACTTTAAAATTAGGCTACATTTAGAAAAAGAGAATATATATAGGCTTAAAGGAAACGTTTTATATATAAAATTTTAAGACCGCAGTAACCCCCCCCCCATCTGGAAATGTACCAGCGTTTTGACGCATGCTTTTGGTGTTTTTCGGTTGATTCTTTTGATATTAGTCACAAATCTTATATATCTGGTAACTCGTTTTTTGTCGCTTCCTCATGATTCGTAAATTCAGCATTAAACTTTGGTTCATTTTACTGCAGTTTATGCAAGATATAATTTCACTTTTTACGTGTATTCGTAAGTATATCATGTTATGTACCTTTCAGCCACTGAATACAATCGAAGCTGAATTATTTGCGTATTTATTTAACTGATTATGAAAAATGCCGTCAAGGGTTATCTAACTGAGGGAAAAGATGCTTTCGAGAAGGATTTCTAAATGAAGTTGGATCATATTCATGTTACACATTTTGCAAACTTCCAGTTATTCAATAAATAACAATAATCATAATACTATTAGTTCAAAAGGGCTTTGTCCCTGAAGGACTATTGTTTTCGTTTTGGGATTTTGCGTCGGAAACATTAAATGTCGGTTCACTTTTCAAACTGTTGCCACCAAATATTGCAGCCCTGTATTATATTTAAAGAAATTAAATAATGAAGAATCTGCATAAATGTATATAGGTTTATCGCATTGTGATAAAACGACGTACCTAGAGCCATCGAATTTTGAATGACGTAATCCTGCTGCGAATATGGGCATCTGGAAGACCAAATTTGAAATTTGGAATTTGTTTTATTATCGATTTCATATTTTGTAAAACTTTAAAGAATTTGTTATTAACACTCAAGGATTTAAAAGCGAGCAATGGCAACGTTGTACAGAAAAAACATTTTTATCTCCAGCGCGTGAGACTGTGTATAGGAAATTCTAAAGATACGCTCAGATTAAACTTATTTTGTGATATGGTTCTTGAACTGAATTTTATGGTTTAAGTGAGAAGAACATGATATTTAATAAATAAAGGTAACACATAAAATGTTAAAAAACGTCCCTTTGGATGTAATTTCAAATCTGAAACATTTCAGATTTTCTTTTTTTTTTATTTTTATTTGTTAATAAATTTTTCTTACCTTCATTTAATCCAGACTTTTTCTTAAATGATCCATAGGACAGCAGGAGTTCTTTTTGTCATTTACTTATCACATGGAAGGAAACTATTACGTTATTATAATTTATTACCTTACGTTAGAATAGTTTGTCATTTTCTATTGTTGCCAAAACAACTTTATCAAAATCCGTATATCTGAGCCAAAACGAATAAATACACAGCTTAGTCAGAAAAACTGCACTGTCTCACGGCCAGCCAAATGAAACTGCAACAACACATGGGGCAACGCGATTGACTTTTTATACACTCAGGTGCTGGGATAAGATGTTTGATCTAAATATACGAGTATATATATAATAGTATATATATATATATATATATATACTATTTTTGTATGCAGTCCGAAACCTACATTTATTAACTAAGACTTTCGTACGGAAACAGAAACTATTTCTTCAAATAATTCTGGTCATCCTCCTTTCAAGCACAATACCCCTGTGTAAACGACAGCAGACGCATTGGTGGCTGCATGTAAGTAGTAGTATATTTGTTGAGGCTGCGTAATACCTATTGCATTTTGAACTCAAAACATATTTAAATATTTATTAGAAATTACGAGAAACTCTACGAAAAGCAGTTGAATGGTGTAATGTAGAGTTCTCGGATGAGTCATAATTTAAGCTGAAATCTCATAATAAGTGTTTAAGAACCTGAAAAGAAGAACGATCAAGGAATAAATTCAACTTTATCACTGAACCCCACGCATTCAATGCTGACAATGTAGTATAGTTTGGATTTTTAGAGCTATTGCATCGATCTGCGCGTCTTTAAAAATGGTACCGTGATGCCTCAAAGGTTTTGGGATTAAGACCTTGATTACATGGCAAGTCTTTCTGCTATAACACTTGGTCCGACATTTATTCTTGTGACTGATAATGCACGTCCACGTAGAGATGAAACCTCGAGGGTAAAGGCATTGCTCGTATGAAATGATCACCATATTCGCCTGACCTCGAAAAATCTTTGGTATGCTTTTGCTCGTACCGTCTCTAGCCGTGCACTCCGTTTCATCATTTTCAAAGAACTAAAAACTGCTCTACCAAAAGAATGGCAATTGTTAATCTCTCTTGGGTTTGATCACTTACCGCGAAGCTTGCTTGAAAGTTAGAGGTAGTCGCGTCTCATATAAGTTTCGGTTTGTAAAACTAGATTTGATTGTCGGTGCCAACTTCAGCCGACTCACATCTCTTATGATATATAACATTTACGCCATCATAGTAGAGTATTATTCAAAATTATTTGATCTATTATAAAAGTAATAAACACATCCTTTGTATATCTGCATTAATTATTTAATAGAATAAAATCAATATTTTTTTATATAATCTAATAAATATTTAATGCAGAAACTTCTACACAGAAAATATTTTGATATCTGTCTACCAGAGTAAAACTCACATAAATTTGATGCTCCAGAAAATAACAACAAAAAATCACACAGAAAGGTAACAATTCTCAAATTTTATTCATTAAAAATTGCATAACTAAAATTATTTAACAATAAATAAACATTTATTGCTGAGCAAATTCTATTTACAGCCTGATAATCAGACCATATAAAATCTATGATTGCATGCATACTAATGAACAACTTGACAACAACAGCATGAGATTCATCATTTCTTAAAAAGTAGCTTCATGAACAATTTTATTCCTGAGACCACGTTCTTGCCATAAAATTAGCTTATTTATAAAATATCAGTTCTTGTTGAATAGATATGATACATATTACAAAAGTCACAAGACAGATCATGATAAAAATTTAATATTTCATAAAATATTATTCTTATTTGGATGGATTCCAGATATTATATAAAATTATAAAATGTTGGCTAATTAATTTTAGCACATTTTCAACATTTCTTACAATTATATTATTAATATGGAAGTGGATAATTAAATTCGTTTTATCATTTCCATTTGTAGTTTTAAATCTGTAGAAAATTGTACTGCATAAAAGCAGTATCTTTTCAAACAAATATATGTAGAAATAAACTAAAAAAGATTAAGATCTACGACACATTTTCATTACATAAGCAAAAATAACTGTGCAGAGTAAAATTGTAATCTACCCATTAAAAATCAATCTAAATATTAAAATGATGCAGCCTAAAGCTAAGGAAATTTAAAATTGTATGATTAGCGTCACAAAATTTAACTGCATTTAACACTATGAATAAGATATTCAGTTATTGTTTGTAATATATTTTTCAGGTTCTATTTTCTGTTTTTATTTCTTTCATATTATTAACAAACATTCAATAATGTTTGGTAAATATAATATTACAGTGAGCTCACGATATCTTTAATAAGATCATCTTAAAGTTTTAGTTGATGCAGAAATTTCTACATTAAGAATGGTTTGGAATGGTAAAATGAGAAAAGGACGGCCATAATTTTGGGTCCGGATTCCACAGAAAGCAAGTACATAATGTGTCTCCTGCATGGAGGCACTTAAAATACTGTCCAGTCGAAATTCCTTTAAAGAAGTTGATAGACAGATTCGTCCCCCCGAATTGTTCTCCATCAAAAGTGGGACAGAGCTTAGACTTTTTTTTTCGGATACAGTTCGGTCGCCGACTTGTGAGCCACTCTGAGAAACGTTCTAGGCGTTGAAATGGCTCAAAGACCGATGGCTTTGGCCAATCCCGTCCAGTACACTAAGTGACAAGTGTCTGGCTATTGGGAATCATAAGAATAGCAACATTTTGAAAGGTGTCCTTAAAAGCAATTAACAGCAAGATTATTCATTACCTTGAAATATATTTCGGTTAAACTGCCATAGACATTTAAAGTGATGAAAACTTTCTTTAAAGAAAAATGAAAATAATTTTTATGAGCAGAGTTTAATTATCCTTTGATGTTCACAATGAAAAACAAAATATTAGCTCACAACAAATGCACTCAAAAATGAATTAAAGGATCTCTCTCTCTCTCTCTCTCTATATATATATATATAAACATCACTCCCAGTTCATCAATAAGTCAACTTTTGATTACCTCAAATATACATTCCATTCTACGAAACTTGAAGATATAGAGAGATTTCTATATGTCATTAGAACAAAATCTGTTAATAAAAGCAAATTAACGTAGACAAAGCTTCACAATGGAAAATAATTCTGCTCTTCAAAGCCAATGAAGAAAATTTCAAATCCAGTTAGTTTAGTACTTAAACTTACGGTACCTTGGTAGAAAAAATAACATTTTCAAAATCGAGAGTTTAGCAAATATCATATTGAAAGACTGAATTTTATCTCTGAAAAAAAAAAGCCCTGCATCTTTTCACTACTACATTTTATATTTGACCCATTCACAAAAAAGTTACCTTTAAACTATTCACTTTCATATAAAAAAGATCTATTATTAGACATTTCAGAGGAATGTGCATCGAAATAAGAATTGCCTTTTCAAATGTAAGAAAAAAATTTACATTTGGGGAAATAGTTCTACCTATTTTACACGTGTAATTCATAAACGAATTGAAACTGAAGTGCAATAGTTCTTTAAAACCTTCAAATAAACAGAGGTTTACACAAGACAATTTTTTTGTTTGTTTGTTTTTGCTATGGTTAAGAATGACTCTTCTATTCTTACATACTAAATTTTGATATTTTGTCAATCAACAAAATAATCGAATTCATCATTCTTGTAAACAACAAAATAGCAAGATAAAGTATTAAATTTAAAAATAATTACACATCATAAATTTTAAACAAGAATTCTTAATTGCACGCATTCACTCAATGATTTCTTTACAGAGTTCATATACGTTGTAAGTTTATTCTGTTCTTTTGAATTTACAGTAATATTTACAAAATGCATACAATTATACACTAATAGAAACAGAAAAAAAGTCTGGCAGAATGTGAACACTATTCTTTAAAATAATGACATCATATTTACTCATAAAGCCTCAAAAGTATTTACTTAACTACAGTTAATATAAGAAATACAAAATGAATATTTTATCCGAGGACTATCCCAATGGTCTCAAAAATTGATGAATAATTAATTACTTAATAATAACGTTTTATTAATTATCACGACTTATGAACAGAAGATATTGCCCAAAAACATTTTAAAACAAACTTATTCGCGATAACTGATCGAAACTTTCATGCATTATACTTTCTATGAAATGAACAGAATAGAAATAATAATGAGTCGGATTTTTTCATTGTTAGACAACAATAACAGAGAAAGTGAAAAGATAATAAGTAAATGTTAGAAAAAATATGCATCTTAAAAACATGAAAACATTTACATATAAAATAATTTTTTTTAATATTCAGATGAACTATGAAATTCTCGACTTTTTGATTTGGCATTTACTGCATCAAACGTCGCTCTGAAAGTCAGTCCTTTGCTTTTGCTTTTCCTCTACCGGAACAGGCGTACTAGTTCGTTCTATATCTTCCATTGGAATCTGAAATAATAATAATGATAATAACAATAATAAAAGTATAAACTTAATGATACTCTGTTTTTGTACAAAAACTTATTTTTAAATAAGAGTGAGAGCGCTGTTTTTCATTTATGATGTTTCAAGGCAACATAAAAATATTGTTACGTGCGTACGGGTTCGTTATATATTGAATGCACAAGTCGTTAAAAAGTTAACAAAAATTTATTCTTCCACAACAAATAAATTAAAATGCTGAAATATTTCTTCACAGATCTTCGCACAATATCACAATATCTCAAACGTTTAGCAAAAACTCAGTTCAAAACAGATAAAATAGTTCTATC
>KK122065.1:28027-49400 GCA_000611955.2 Stegodyphus mimosarum | reverse complement strand
CTGCACAAAAAAAAAGGGGGGACAATTCGAAATCTCCCGTTCTATTGGGTCAATTGACGAAATTTTACTTGCATTTTTCATGGCTCAAAAGCACAACTTAGGGCATATATTAGATTTATATACAGCATTATTCTAACATACGTTTTTTAAAAATATCGAAAATTTTTTTAAATGGATTTTTTTTTCATATTTCCATTTTAATTCGACTCAAAGTATGCCTAAACATTAAATTTTGTAAAATTTGGTGAGAAACTTAAGAAATTTAAAAATTTATCTTGGTGCACTTTTTTCAGCTTACGCCGAGGATAATTCATTTGGCAAAATTCTTAATTTATGATAGCTTATTTTCTTTCCCTTTCATTATGCACGAGTAGAGAAAAGGTGCATCGTTAATTCTTTCATATAATTTTAACAAAGTAAAAACCATATTTGGCGTTGTTATCATTTATAACAAATATGCCAAATTTCAAAATGCGTCAATATATAAATTCACGTATATCTTTGGAAATTTTGAATTAAAAACTCTAATTTTTTTGCAGGTATTCCTAGAACTACCTTAAGATACTAGAATCTACTTTAATAAGATGATAAACATTTTATAGGTTATAATTATAAAAAATTTCTCGAAAAATTTATAAAAATTAATAAAATTACAAATTTTAAAAATAAATAAGCAATATCTGCGAATTGTATTTGGATCAAACTTAAATTTCGAACTGTGAAAGAAGGAATCAAGTAAATGTAATAAAAAAAGAGATATCAATAAATATAAACCGAATTCAGTTAATATTGAGGAAGCAAAACTTTGAGAGCTAATTTTTAAAATCTACTCGTGCGATTTTTACAAAACTGGCACTTTTGCATAATCCGAGTCATACAATTGAAAATGAAAAAAAATAAGTATGTCATTTCAGAAAAAGCCCCAATTTGTGCCAGAATACTTATGTTAGAGCAATGTTATGTATAAATCTAATAAACATCCTTAATCACGCTTCTGAGACATGAAAAACACAAGTTAAATTTCGGCAATAGGCCCAGAAGAACGGGAGATATAAAACTGTCCCATTTCTTTTTTTGTGCAAGGTGTACATTATAGTTTATGGGAAAGGTCTAGACTGTTTTAAATATTTTTAGGCTCGTGTAAAGATGCAGCAGCAGTTTTCCCCTTTCGGTTGGTACAGCGGTCAATGGAAGCTGCTTTCATAAAATTTAAAACCCTGAGTAAAGCTTCTCGTCTATGTGAGTAGATCCTGTGAGGAATAGAGCCTTTAAAAATAAGTCAGTTCAAGTCCTCACGAGGATGGCGGAAAAGAAGGGATGCCAGACTATTAAATTTCATAGTATTTTCAACCAAAAATTAATACGCATTTGAACAAATTCGCACTATTCAAACTGTCGTCACTAGCGCTAAATTTCAGGACCAAAAAAAAGATCACTCCCTTGCCTTGTCCATAAGTGTACGGACCTTACTGCATAAAATATGTATGAGTTACTGATTTCAGCTATTGTTTGGCTTTCTACTTTTAAAATTTCAGAATAGGCAACAACAAACTACATATCCGTATCAAAAATAAAATTTAGTTCCTGTCACTCACTAACTCAAATAAAGCACGAAACATTAAATGCAGAATTTTATACAAAGCGGAATTGTATAATATCAAAGCTTACAACAGACATTTCTAAAACAAAATTAGGATGACCTCAGAAGATAACTGCGCACCGTATAAAAATCGCGCAACTGAAGCTCAAGGAATGGTGAGGATATACAAAGTGTCTTAAGGAAGATCATTAATCAGAAAGCAGAAAACATTAGAGAAAAAGTACCGACCGGCAACTATTCTTGGAGTTCTACTTTCATTCTTTGTTAATACTATGATGTATACCTCTCATCACAGGAATTTACTGCAGATAGATTTTTTTTTCTTAAGTTATGACTTCACGATCTAAATTTATTCCCGCTATTTCTAATTATAGAGGATACCTATTTAGATTGATCAAATCAATTACATATAACAAATTATAAGAGAGATATATGCAAAAAGGGAAGAGACATTTCGAGGTACACTTTAATATTAACTTATGTAACGGAAATCGCCCGTAATTGTTTTGCATATAAATGGAGCAAGACACTTACACGAAAATTCAGATTTATGAAATGGAAGGCCTCTCTCACAAGAATTTTTAGAGACCACTCTTAGAGAAACTTTGGGGGACCCTCATTATAAGACACATCGTTTACTTTTTTTCTACAGTTAATGAATGGAGGCCCTTCGCAGTTGCGTCTAGCACGACTCTTAGAATCCGCCTCCTTACAAGCCTATGATACTAATCCTGATTTGGAATTTGGAACTTCCGACTTAAGAAAATTTAATAATCTGGAAATACTCAGGTTCAAACTTTTATATGAATCTCTATTCTACTCTTTTATTTAATCTATATATCTGATTACCACTATGAAATGTTTAAAAGTTCGAATATTGTTTCCTTATAATTTCGTAGAGCTAGGATATTTTAAGCGAAGTCTATCCTATACGGGACTGTTTTAGTTAGTCTAGAAAGAACCTGTAGCCGCAATCTAAAAATACAAAATTTGTGCATTTATATATAGTAAGACAGACTGAAAAATAGCATTAATATTGAACTCAGGCACTAAGTATATCATATTTTCAGATACATTTTTTTCTTTTTCTTTTTTTTAATCCGATTATCAGGAAATGACAATCCCGCTTCACATGATTTAATAAAAATACTCAATAAAATTAAATGGGAATCACATTTCATTCTCATTCCCCGCTGATTCATATCTGTTGCATATGAGCAAAGCTTATGTTTATCCTTTTGTAGAAATACGTTAAGAACCTTCGTTTACTTCATTTCATAAGAGAGCCTAAAAATTAAAAGCTTCTCAGAATCAGTTTATCATCTTTGCTCTATCAATAGCTGCTTTGATCATATAGTGGTTAGCGTTGCCCGCTGCTACACAATGATGCGGCAGCCAGCAAAGCTTTCGGGTTCAAATCCAGGAGAAGGGGTTACAGACGAAAACAAGTTACAGGGAAGTTACAAGGAAAACGGCGAATCGTGAGTGAAAAGAAAGCAAGGAGAAAACATCGCAGTTCTAAAACATAATGGTACAAACATCGTGTCACGGTGAAAAATAAAGCACCTACAAACTATTACATGACGATAACATCACAGGCATGCGTTTTTCAGGCTTTAAAATTTGTAAATGCACATTCGCATAACGGTTTGTGAGAGCAAGAAGGAAAGAGAAGTATTTTTACTTTTGTACTTCATATATTTGAACTAACTAATAACTTTTTGCTGGAAAATTAAGAAGGAAACTGAAAATGAGTAGAAAATTAAATCTCCTTATAACAATTAATAGAATTTTAGCTGATATAGTTAAATTATAAAGGTCATTTAATTAAAGTCTTTTATAAATTTTTATTGGTATATTTTCATGAAAAATAAAAAAAAGATGAGTAGCCGCTTGAAGTTACCTATATTAAATTGTTTAGTTAATTATAAAATTATTAGCTTATTTTCTTTCGCCTTTGTTAATCTGACAGTCTCTCAAACATAATAAATCTTCTTTTGTTTCAGTTTATTCATTTTCTTAAAGTATCATTGACATTTTCATGTACAGTTAATCGTCTGGATGTTGATTTGTTAGTCGTGATTAAACATTATAGCTACGTGATATTTAGTAGGGGATTTGGATTTATTGAATTATTGCGAACCATACTAGGGCTATCTTCGTAAGGGAAAGGATGCCTTTCTCAAAAACTGGCCTTATCGACATAACGTATCTTATCTATAATAATAATATCTATATATAATATATATATAATATAAGATATATATATAATATCTTATCTATCTTTTCTATAATATTATCTATAACCGGCCTTATCTATAACGTTAAACGTTATAAATTAGGAAAACCAAGAAAATCCCATGCAGCCAGATCATTCGCCGGATCGAACTACCGCGATTTTATCGCTCGGTCACTATAGCCAGCCAGTTTAGCAATGGAGCATTAAAGGAAATTAGTTCTCTTTTACATCAACCAATGCGAAAATTAGAATTTAAAAATATTCCTCATTCTTTCTTGCCCTCACAAATCTTTATGTGAATATGCAATTAAAACGTTTAAAGCCTGAAAAGCGCATGTTTGCGATGTTATCGTCAAGCGATGATTTATAGGTGCTTTATTTTTTAACGATATTTTCAAGGACGATGTTTTATACTGCGAAGTTTTTGAAAGGGCTTTTTTTGGACAAGTATGTTTTGTACCACGACGTTTTAGAACTGTGATGTTTTCGATTGCCTTTCTTTTTTCCCACATGTTTTGTAACCCTGCGTTGTTTCTTGCGCGATGTTTTCGACGGACACCAGAGAAGGCACGGATATTTGTAAACGTATAATGAACGTTTTTGGGGCAAGAAACATTCAAAATATATGGCATGCCGAAAGGCCTCTCGAATGGCTTTGTGGTAAAGGCAGAAGAATACAATATACTTGGACTTGTCCGTCGGGAGATTCTCCTTAAAAATTAGGATGGAACTGGTTAACGTCGTACTGTAATTTCTTAGGTGCTTAAGAACCATGCCAAATATGGACGCGCTTTAGGCCACAATAGAATACTTGGACTTGTTCCGATGTTATATTGTTAAACAAGAACGGTAAGTGATAACAACTTTTATCAAATACATGGTAAAACTGCACTAGTTTTTAAGAAACTTTATATAAAGGGAAAAAATGTAACAAAACAATTTCAGTCTGCACATACATGAAAAATAAAGAGAAAAGTTATGTTGCATTTCATTACAGAAAATGTTTAAGATAGCAAGATGGCAAATAAAACTGCCAAACTGGAAGAGAAACATGTCTATGTAAAATTTTAAATTAGCTGTGCCAAACTAAAGCTCATGGTTTTAGTTTAGAAAAGGGTGCCCCTTGGATTGGCGCCAAACATCGGCGCTAGTATCGGCTTTCTAATATCCCAAAATGGACTTTGGTTTCCCAGTGTTATGGCAACCATTTTTTGTGTTGTGTTCCAATGTATTTCTTAATCTGATTGATCTTCTCAGTTTAATGATCGAGATCCATGTGATTTGTAGTACTTGTATGTATTTTGAATTATTGGAATTTTAAACTACTGTTAATTATCGTAAGATTTCGTTAGCTGCCTGGTTCTTAATTATCGTTGTCTCGTCACTTCTACAAAGAAGTATGTCTGGTAAGATAAATACTCTTTTTTGTTCTTAATTTTTTCGTTGTGGAGGATCCTACGAAAAAGACTTTGTTGGAAGTCATATTTCGGAAGATCTTGCCTGAACCACTATTATTTCCAAATGTTGGAAAGCCTATAAAGCTCGGTAATCAATGTTTTAAGCATTGGTTAGTGAATTATTCTCTGACGTACACAGGCCCTAAAAGTGATACTCATACCAACACTACTGAGGGCATGTGGAGGCAGATTAAGAGGGAGATGAAATTTCTGCTTTTTACTTGGCAGAGTTTTGCGGCAGCGCGGGTACCAGGATCAGGAGGAAGAGAATGCGTCTCGGCACTGTATAAATTGTATTAAAGCACTGCGGTGCTGCAGTCATTCGACGCTAACAATAAGGCAAAGTCAAGAACACACAAGCTGAGTACTTTTGTTGTTTCTGTAACATGCGTTTCCGGTGTTGTTTTAAGAGATAGCCGTCTTGGAAACATTGCTTCTTGGCATAAAAAATTCGCCAAAAATATCAAAGGGACCTAAACTGTAAACTTTTACCAAACTCATCTTCGAGAAAAAATCCGAAAATATTTCATGGTGAAAATAATATAGAAAGGCGAATAAGCATTAGCGATTTCCGATTGTTTTACTTGAAACAAACCAAACCGATATAAAAGTGCCTTCGGTGCAAACTCTTGTGTTTTATTATTTGTAAAATGATACTTATTCGAAACGGAGCTGTAACGATGACGTTAAAATACACATTTGGCACCAAGACAATTGTATGTTTAAAAAAAAGTTATTCACCTGTGTTTTTAAATTTTAGTGATATTCAAAGACTGATTACTAGTCTTTGCCCAGCTCAGCAAACGTAAGACAGTCAAATTTTAAAGACTAATAAAACGTTAAAATTTTTATCTGATATAAAAAAATGATTCGCCTCTATTTGATAAGTATTTTCTACGGCTTTGCTTGCAGGGTATATTCAATGTGTAACGCCGACTCGACCTTCCTGTTTTAGAATTTAAAAATTAATTGCAAAATTCTCATTGGTCGGCCACAGCTAAGAACATACGTAAATTCCATGAAAATCGATACAGAAAGCTTCACGTTAGTTTTCATTGGTAAAAGCTTTGACATAACAATGCTATTCGTTTAATTGATTAATTTCTAATAAGTTCCTATAACAAAAATTTTTAAAAGTATATGAATTTTATACTTTTTACCTTGCATTCCAAACTTTGGTAACAAATTTTAGTTTAACATATTAAACAATTTAACCTAAATAGTTACGACTAGCTTACTAGTTTAAAATGTAATCTTACGGGAATTCTAAGTATAAAGAAAAATCAGTTTGAATAGTTAGAAATTGCCAAAATATTATTAATGCTAAAAGGAGATGTGCATTTAGTTAAAAAACGAAAAAACTTGATTATTCATGATGTGTATGTTTTTCAATTTCACATGACTTCTGCGTTCCAACAAATATTTCCTGGCAGTGACAATACTTTTCATTTCGCCATGGTATAAAGTCAGTTATGAAAAACAATCAACATGTTTTCGAAATGCTTGAAAACAATGTAATTACTTTAATGGTTATAATATGCAATTCTGTCATAATAAAGGTTGAGTTTGTAGAGTCATTAGGTTATTTGGAAGCGGAAGGTGTAAAAAATGCGTAACGCCTTCGCCAGGACTCGAACGACGGACCTTTGGGATACGCGCCCAGTGTGCTGACCACTACACCACGAAGGCATGCGAAGAAGGCGGGCAGAAATACCTAAGTTCTTCGGATTGTATTACAGTTTCGTGTCTCAGTATTTTCTATGGAAACAATCATTCCGGATACCAATGTGCATGCAAAAAAACAGCCGTGTAACAAGAATAAATCAAGAGTTTTCGCATCTCAGATGTAAATTGAGTCACTAAGTAAATGGATGTATTCAGCTAAACAGCCTCATTTCACAATAGTAGAAACTCAGAAACCAAGTTTCGTTTATTCTAGACAACCCTGAGCAGCATGGTAAATGAATCAACAAAGAGGCTTTCGGCTCAACACTTTTTTAACGCTACATAATCATCTAGATACACTGAATAAATGTACATTAAATGCGATTTCGCAAGTGGATGACAGAATTTGCTCCATACAATTCGCTCAGTTGGGAAAAAGAAATAAATGTAAGGTAAAATATTGCCGTAAGAGCTTCTGCTCTTAAAGCACAATTACTATCCATGCCAAAGTCGGACGCCATTGAAATAATTGGTTCGATTACAGGACCCGGTTTTAAAATGAAAATCCACCGATGGAAACTTAACGGCGCATTCTGTTAACGGAACAATGGGGCACTCGGAAGGACAAAATGAAAAGGAAAGAAAGAAAAAACTGCATTTTCTCCCTTTCTGCTTTTCCATCCCATTTCAGAAGATAGGAAGAGTTGTTAGCAAAGTATTTTCCCAGGCCATTGAGGAATAAATACCCAGGGCCTACTCATCGGAGCGACGAAAAGCCCTTCACACAGAAGTCGTACATTGGCAAACATCCTCTAAATGGTTTTGCCTGGGTTCCGAACCGCTCGAGGGTCATTAAATGATTTTGCCGTCTGTTTATTTGAAGCACACAGCAACCAAGAAAGCCGAGCCAAAAAGGAGGAGAAAATGGCTGACGGTGTAAAGAAGAAAGGCATAATTTCACTGCTTGCAAGTAGATAAAGTACTGGGTTTATTCATGTGCTAGAGATTCAGTTTAATTTCTTAGATGAAGATTCATGGAAAGTTTTCAATCCAGAGAGATACGAAACCGCTTCTTTTTGAATTACATTTGCTGTCAGAAAACATACGGTTGATTTCCATATGGTTTGCTTTTCAGTTAAGTTCAGATGTTTGAGTAGGGAATATTCACCATTTCTATTACATATATATAAATAAATATTTCTGAGTATTATGGAAAAAAAAATTTGTTAATCGTCTCATTCATTTTAAACTGTAAAGATACCAATATACACTATGTTCTAGGTATTACGCTTAAAATAAAGAATCACAATGCAAGGTTTAAAAGAAAGATATATTTCTTCTTCAGCATGACTAAAATATATCCCAACTAACCAATTAAGAAACACTCATTGTCATGAAACTGTGTTACAGCAGTCATGTAATACGTTGCATGTATCTATTCAAAACGTTCGCAGAACAGTCATGTCATGAACTGCTAGAATTTGGTCTTTAGAGATCGCTAGAATCATATCTATAAAATAAGTGTATTAAGACACATCATACCGAACAACCCAGTTCGTGTTGTGGAGTCATAAGTGGAGTCAAAGCATCATTCAAACATCTGGCGCGATGTTTAATCTTCTGACGCTCCTATCATACTATAACCACCTTTATTGAAAGTTTTCACCCTCTGACCCGTTAATGCTATAAATATATTTTTACATCGCACATAAATGACCACACAACATATTTTTATTGTTATAATACGTTGCGAGATGTTATCACTTTTGTTGTCAGCATTTGAAACAAAACAGATACTTGCTGACAAAACAGATATCGATATAGAAGGAAATCTCTTATGACGACCGCCCCTGAAAACATATCCAACATTTCTAAGATCATAAGTAACTACTGATATTGAGCACACCTACTTTAAGTGATCTTCCCAGGGAAAATCAAAACTTTTAAAGTCACGTTTCATGCTACTTACAAAAAAGTATTAACTGATAAGATCAGACAACAATAAAAAATGGCAGTTTTTAAACATTGATCCATGAAAACTGGCAGATGCGATGTAAAATCAACTAATAAATTATTTTAAACCTTACAAATATATAATTAAAAATATTATGGATTTCAAAATTTATCAATTTTTAAAAATATTTTCCCACTTTAATCATTCTTTTAGTCATTGGATCGCAAAAGACATTTTCTTCCAGTTTCAGTTTCTTCAAAAATAATTCAACTTAATTTCAGAAGATGTTTTATTCATACGTTCTTATCATTCAATTATGTTGATATTTCGATAAAATAGCATTAAGCAGATAGATTACTTAAATTTAAATAAATATTTACACTAATTTTACAAATGAATTATATATTGAACATTAAACGGAATTTTAAATTTCTCTCATACTGTATGGCAGCGGACTTAATCTGGCGGGATGCACGCAGAACCCGACAGTATTTTACATGGGCCTAAAATATATTTTCCATAAATTAATTAGCATTATTATAATATTAATGATTACGACAAGAATTTGAAGAAAAATATTTATGATTGAATGATCTGGAGTCATATTTTACATTACTTTCATCACCAATAACGAATATTATTAAAGCTCCAGAAAGTTTATAAATGAAGCTAGTTAATTTACACTGTGATATCAATTTTGTTCAAAGAGTTGAAAATGCAGATTTGATCAACTTTTATCTGCACTTATCAAGAGACTCTCAATTACGAATTTTTGCAATAAAGTATTCTTATTGCACCTTGTTTGGGAGCACATTTATATGTAAACAGTTTTTCTTTCGCAGTTGAAACTGATAATTCTAAAGAAAGAGATAATGTTGGTAATGAAGTTAGTAGTAAGTAGTAATTTTCCTAAAATTCCAATCTTAATTAAAATCGAAAAGAAGATGCTGTAGTTAAAAGTTGTAATAAGAATTTAAGAAATTTATAATTATTTACATATACATTACATATGTAATTTTCTGTATGCATCAGAAAATATAATAAATAAAAGAAACATAATAAGTTGTCATTATATGTTCTCAGGCATTATCCCACTTGAGAAGTTTCCATTATTTGTTTAAAAGTAAGCTATTCGGTGGCTAACTGTCAACACGGTTGAATTACAAATTGTAATCAACAGAAATTTCTTGCAGATTTCGGACAGAAAATAAGTATGAAATAAGTCATTATTTCATATGACTGTCTGCATATCTTTTGATAAATATTTAGTATATAAAGTTTGAAATTTAGTATACAACATTTTATTTTGTTTTTAAAAAACTTCTCATTTTGATGAAATAATTCTGGCCGGTCAGGTGCTTTCAGATCATGCTTTTGGCGGGCGTGGAGTTTGAGTTTGAACTTACTGCTCTATGGTACCTAACAATCTAAAATAGTAAATTCTGGCAAAGACAGCTGGGCGACTCGCTTTGTAATCATTCACTAAATTAACATCAAATTTAAAGAAGGTTTAAAACAAATCCTTTTATGAGTTCGTCAAAAATCTTCAACAATTCTTCTAACAATTTACCTAGTTTGTGCATTATGGTTCTGCTGCTTGGCGGGTTTAACAGAAACATTTTAACACAAACGTTAAAGTAAATCTTAAGTATTTTAAAATATGGAATTTCACAAGATAAATTACGCTATTAAATGTTGAATCAGATTACGCAAGCAGACAATGCTAACAATTTAAGCTAATTTAGCAGGGGGACGTTGAGCGTTCATTGCCAAAACCTCTCTTATAATTTTATGAACTCTGTTCTCATGTACATTAACTAACTTGCATCTTAGTGAAAGCTGAAGAAAGTGATTGTACCCAAAAAATAATTAGATAATGGGTTTGTAAACTTAAAACACTACAATGCTTATTTTCAGGTTACTGTTGTTTCATTAATCTGTTATGATAATTACCATTAAAGAGAAAAAGAAAATTAGTTTTGCTTTTCAAAAAATATGCATATATCACAAATGCTGCAAAACAATCCGCTTAGAAGCTTTAAATTATCTGAAAAATGTCTGATAGAAAAAAATAGCGAATGTTGCTTGAAACAATGTACATTATTATAAAATGCTACAGTAAAGACATAAAATTAAAACTAATCAGAACCAACATATAATTTGAACAATACTTAGAAAATTCAAAATTTTCAAAACATCAAGAGAAATTATTCAAGTAACTTTCTAAATTAGCTCTATCACAAAAACTTTTATTTGCATTTTAAGTCTAGTATATCTTTATAACTAATAATGAACAGCAGCAGCAACAACAACAATAATAAAAAAGCGATCACATTCTTTCTAGAAAAACATCACATATGAACGACGGATAAAATGTGCACAAAGATTACTTCCTCAAGAAAACCAAGTCAGGCAATCGATAATATGTTCAATTTTGAAAGATAAACATGGCTGATTGTATCAACTTCAACAAGCGTCTCATTGATTTTTGCCATTAATTTTGAAAAATGCCAGAAAATAACAGTTTCCTCCAAAAAAATTAATCTATATATATCCTCAGCTGCAGTAGGAATTTATTTGGACAATAAATCACATCTTAAATTACAGTCCTCTACATTTGAAGCAAAAAAGCAGTCTAATAACTATTTCATAATAAAAAAATACTTTATAAATGAGATCGCATTTCACAAACATAGAAATCTAACAGCATTTGTTAATACAGTTAAATTTCGCTTATCCGAATTACAGGTTAAGCAATTTTGGAAAATGCTTGTTTTCGGATAGTGGCATAGACTTCGTGTTTTGAAATATTTAGCCAACTTGCCGCTTTCATAATAACAGCCTTCCAAATACTTCGACTACTTCGGCAAGATAATAGATTGATTTGATTCAATAAACACTAAAATAAAATCTTGAACCGGTTGACATCCTTTGGATGATTTCATTCCATTATTTGCATTTCAGAAACAGGCTGACAAAACTGGATTAGGCAACAAAACTCAGATTTGTCTTTTACAAATTTCGTGCAAAAATAAATCACATTGATATGTTGCTTCAGAAAATATCACTATTTTTATAACATTCAAATAGATGAAATAAAAATGAATAAGAAGAAAGAAAGCAATAAGTGTAACGCTATTAATTCCGCTTAAAAATTAATACATTAATTTATAAAAATAAAATAATAATAAAAGGCTTAAAATGTACAAAATAACACTCCAACAAATTATGACATTCCCTTGCGCATTCCTTTTGTACTACAAATGTTAGCAAATCCAGCTGGCGATTGGGAGATCCATTGTTTGAATCAAGGCGAGGGCACAACCGATTTCTCACTTTTTACGCACCAAAAATTCTACGAAAATTAGTTCCTAGATGTAAAACAAAATTTAGATAACTTTGGCCATGATTAATGATAGTTAAAATAAATGGCTTAGGCACCAACAGTTATTAGCAAGGAGGTTTATTAAATTTATTTTTCTTCCATAAATTCCATGTTGTCAGTCAGAATTTCAAAACCGTTATAGTTTGGCACATACGCTACCTGGCCGAAAGTATCCGCACGCACAGTAGTACGGACTCAGAGAGTCCTGAGGCATATATTAGTATGATCTTAGTTTCCCCTTTGCCTCGATGAGAGCCTGGAAAGGCTTTCCATCAGTTTTTGATAGGAATTGACTTACAGACATCCATCACATCTGAAGTGAATGCTGGTAGTGAAGATGGTCGATTTGGATGACTGCGTTATCTATGTTCTTCGTCCTAGAGGTGTTTTATAGGATTTAGATCGAGCTCTGAGAAGGCCAGTCCAGTTTTTTAAACCCATTTCGTCAAACCATGATCCTGCTGAAAGAGAAATGGGCCTTCCCGGAAATATTGCAGTAGAGTTGGGACAGCAGCATTGTCCAGAATTTCCACATACATCTCAGAGTTCATGTTTCCAACTGCAGGAACTAGGGGATCCAGGCCCCATTATGAAACACACCACCATGATATTGGCTCAGTTGGGACAGCAGCACTGTCCAGAATGTCCACATACATCTGAGTTCATGTTTCCAATTACAGGAACTAGGGGACCCCGGCCCAAGTTATGAAATACACCACCATGATGCTGGCACGACCAAACTTTATGATCGGCACAATGCAGTCACTCAACAAGCGCTCGCCGGATATCCGCCAAAACACAGCTGTGTTCATCGGACTGCCAGATTGTAAAGCGACACTAATAACTCGAAAGATTGTTTTTCCACACAGTCCAATGACAGTGCTCTTTCCACCACTGCAATTAATGCTCCGTATTCTGGAGTGTGATGTTCGGCTTGTGAGCGGCTGCACAACCATGGATTCCCGTGTTTTTTTAAATCTCAGCGAGCAATCCTGCCGCTAGCACTAACGTCTGATGAACGTTGGAACATCTGAGTGACTTCAAAAAACGAAGACTTGCGATTTTGTTTCACTACCCTTTTAGAGTTCTACAGCTGCGTTCACTAATTTGTTTCGGCCTGCCACTTCCTTTTTCTGCAGTTTAACTGCCTCCACATTTCCACTTGAGAGTTACATGATTCACAGTAGAATTTGGCTTCTGTAGAAATGTCCGAAATTTTACGAACAGATTTCCCAGAAAGGTGGCATCCCACTAAGCTCCTTTGAATTACTCATTGTTCTCACAAACGTATAAATATGACCTGACAAGTTCCAAGTTCCTCTGTCATGCTCGAATATCGCACAATAGTTAGAACGTTGTCCAGCTCAGTTGAAGTGGTGCCCTGGGGGCATGACTATGTTGTTTCCTTAGGCTTGGTTCTCCAAGGAGGTAGGCAGTAACGGGTCACATGAGAGGACGGCTAGACATCACAGGCCTGGGGTACACAAAATAAAAAAACTCACGGATGAAAATAAGTACAGTTACAAATTAATTAAGCACAAGCTACCGTAATTAAGGCTACATACATATTTACAAGTGACGTCATAATCGGGATAAAAGTCCAAAATTGAAAAAAATTAATTTAAGTCAGTGAGATAAGCGTAAATATGGGATGTGACCCCTCAAAATGCGCAGAAAATGACGACCAAGGCGTAGTGACTATAAAAGACTCCAATATTTACAAGTTAATGAGGAAACATTAATGTCGTAGACGCAAACGAAGCGAAGTCGCGATCTGATTGGGCGAGCCAGTAGCGGGCAGTCTTAAGAGTTCAGTCGTGTCGACATACTGGCTACAAAGTTCCGTAATTCGTAAAATTGAACTAAAATCTTCAGTTGTGTATGAAACAAATCAAATAAAATATCAAAATTCACGCAGTATAGTGATGCACTCGTAAAATACGTACAATGAATACAATAAAGGATATAAGAGAGTGACCTGACAGACTCAGACTGATAATATTGCCGAACTATTATTGCACAGCGCAATTTTGCCGGTTCTTGAAATCAAACCCTAGGGCACATGAGATGTAGAATTCTGGACGTGGAAACTATCTCTGAAAAGAAAACGGAGTAACGTGACCCGACCGTAAGACTAAAACTGATATTACGGAATTATTGCACAAAGCAACTTTGCCGGTTCTTGAAATCAAGCCTTAGGGCACATGACAGATATGATTCTGAACGTGGAAATAATCTTTGAAAAGAAAACGGAGTGAGCACCAAAAAGCAACAAGGCCAAAACAACTGACAAAAACCACTACTAACACTTTTATAGCTTTCGATTACGCATCACATTACCTCACTTGCCAAATCCACTTCTTTTAGGAGGGTGTCCGAATACTTTTGGCCAGATAGTGTATAAGCTAACAGATGTTAATTTAACATACGAACAAGGAATTCCCAAGTAATAGTGTTTGGAAGCCGAAATTAAACAATCCGAAAGACTGACCACTAATAAATGGAAAACGAATTGGATGATAAAGAAATTTTATGGCTTATTTAAAATAAGTGAATATACTTCATAGCTGACAGAAAATTTACTTGATTCTTTAGAAACGTATCTTTTTTGTATTTTTTCCTTTCTCTTTATTCATAGATAACTTTTTTCCTTTCATATTGTTTATTTACTTGTATTTCATGTATTCAGCGATATATTTCAGGCACAGAGTTTTCAAAACTTTGACGATGGCGAGGTCATGCCAGTCTTCACCGAAAATACAGTTTTTTGATAAACCACTGACTATCCAAATTCCATTTCTACTTAATTTTAAGATGAGTCCTATATCATCATATTTAAATATGCCAAACTGCAGCAGTTTTCTTCTCCACATTCTAACAAAAAGTTCTAGATAGATTTACAACTAATTAATTCTCAAAGATCTCGTACGAAACCGTAATGTAACTGTTTGATATAAAGATCTTACGCTTTTTACATATATTTATGGCACTGTTGTCAAAGCTTTAAATGATTGAATGAAAAACCTACAATGAAACAACCGTTTCATTGGTGAATATTTACTTCAAAAACCTTGGATATATATATATTCTACAATGCAATCCTCGAAGTGTTTTGGCAGGAAGAAACATCCGTATACGCTGCTTTTCTCAATGCTTCTAAAGAAAAAGACGAAGTAAATTTTTCAACGGGAAGAAACAATAAAAAAAAAAAAAAAAAAAAAAAGATGGAAAAAAACGAAAAAAAGGGGGGGGGGAAGTTACGATGAGGCGTGAGAGAAAGGGAGATCGCACAAGGGAGGGAAATAAATCATACATATCCGAGCCGAAAATAAATTTTTAAAAATATATATATAACGGGAGACCAAAAAGAACGATAAATTTCTTACTCTCCAAGCCACCTGAAGTCGCTATCAAAGAGTGAAATATGGTTCCACTGGTCTAAAAGAGTAGACACACGCCACTGTTTATAGCGCAAGGGAAGGCAAGAAGGAAGTTTTCAATCTAATCCCGGAGACACGCTTCAACGTCGAGGGGGGGGAATATGCAAAAAACCCATATTAGTAAATCCTTCAAAAAATTTTCTGGAGGTATCACTAAGAGAAAAATGTAAAAATAACATGACTCTCTGTCTTATTAATTTAAGATTTATGGAGACTAAATTGCGCGTAGTTGATGATTATGAATGGTTTTTGCGTGCAGTTTTTGTATAACTCTGGAGACCTAAACTACCATCTAAACTGATACTATGAGATGAAGATTATTTGATAGCGTCATATTTTTTCCAGTTTTGGCGACAATTCTTCTCTCCCTGACACTTGCATAAAAAAATCATTAATGGCATGGAAAATTGTTCTAAACTGACTCGTTATATATGTATATATATATAAATACCTAATGAGTTTTCTTTTTAGTATAATACTGCTATTAGAGATCTCGGAATTATTCTGCGCAGCAGCAGTTTTTTAAAATATAAATTTTTAAATAGGCATCATTAAAGTCGAAACCTGCTATGCAATTTTCTTTAATTATTTGTATATTTTAGATATCATACTAACTGTGAATAATCAATACATTCAGACTTGGATATTCTAAAAGAAATAATGGAATTTTTTTCGAAGTTTGCGTCGTTTATCCGCTATTTGTCTTTTCCATTTAAAGAACTACTGTAAACATAACCACAAAAGATCTTTTTACCGAATCTAGGGAGCACATTTAATTGAACTGTAATACTTTGTAAAGTAATTTACTTGTACATATAAAAGAAATCTGGGCCAAAGAAACGCTAAAAATAAACTAGGCCCTTTCCTATTCAGAATGTTTTAATTATCTGATCCAGTTGTTGATCGTTAGACACATCAATTGGCAAAAAATAGAATTTTAATGGGCTCCTTTGAAAACGTTAAAGTCCCAATTTGATACGATTATAAATTAAATAACAGAACCTACAAATATGGCAAGATCGTTGGAACAGACTCCAGTGGAAGATCCACTTATAAGTTCCTATCAAATACTTTAGAAAAACGCCATTTCTCAGACTTCTTTTTTAATCAAGTACTGACTAATCACGTTATCTGAATGCCTAAAATTTAAACGTTCAATAATTTCTTGTTCCTGCGGTGACATCCATGAAGATATTCATCATATCTTCCTAGTACACCCAAGCACATGGGAACAGAGAAGAGAAGTATTTAACGTCTCGTAAAACAGAAGTATCATTTTATAATCTGGTTAAAACAGAAAGAGATCGGCTCTTTCTTTCTACATTTATGAAAGACATTTATGAAAAGTAAAACTCATTTTATTCTATATCTTGATTATTGTGTATCACATCTTACATGATTGTATTCCTTGTTTTCTATGTACATAATCTGTGTTATTCAGACTATACTTTCTTTGTTTGTATTCACTTATGCGTTTATACTATTGAGTCATAATGTTTTTCATAAATATTGTATATTTTTTCTTAGTATTGTAAAATTTATTAACAAAGAAGATGATGAGGCCAGCACATCTTATCAGTCGGATTTGCTTATTCCAAATTAATATGACCAGCATTAATGACGTTCATAGAAAATATTGACTTTAGCCCTCTGGCTTTCGGTGATGTCTCTTCATTTTGAGATAAGGAACGAATTCGTTATTACTTGTTGGCCATAAGACCCCTCTGAATGTCCAACTCGGCGCTGTGGAGAGGTGGCAACGGGCAAGTAGCGGCTAACGGGCTCTCCACCAAGCTGCAGGTGGCCTCCCAACATGCAGGGTACGAGCAGTTTCTTGGTGGTACATCTTAATATCTCACTCGCAAAGCGTACTTGGCAGTGCATACTCTGTCCTGGCTGGAGATGCTCGTAATATATTCGTCTTGGAGAGACAAATTGGGCGTGAGTTTTACAGCCAATGATAGGGCTACTGATGTCTTGGGGCAGGATAATTCCAAGCGTATGTTGACAGTTAGCCCACAAGAACATACGTGATGTATGTCTTTAAGTACCTTTAATTATATAAATACAAATTAACATATACTAGCCATATGCACAAAAATGCTGCTCAAGGCATAATAACCAGTTATTTTGATTACCATCTTATTTACTCTGTTGGACCATTTTTTATCAGATGAGTTCACTTCAGCTGTGATTCAAAAAGTTATACATTATTTCGAGTAGCACAAAAATGTAATCAACAACAAATGAACCCTTTTTATTATAGCGTAGATGCAAAATACAACTTGAAATTTTAACATATTCTGTTAAAATTCAATACGATTAACTAACTAATTTTACAGGAGGGACAAAATCAGTTTCTTATCTCAGTCTAGTCCTAAAATACGAAATCATACTTGACCTAACTTCAAAGGCAGCAATAATTCTAGAAATTAGCTCATCAACAATGACTTATGGTAGAGGGTAGATGCACTGCACATTGCGCGGGGGAAAAAAAAGGCTTCCGTTTTACTGGGCCGATTGACGAAATTCAACTTGCGTTTTTCATGTCTCGAAAGCACGACTTATGATATGTATTATATTTATATATAGCATTGTTCTAATATTGGTTTTTTGGCATAAAATTCGACCTTTTATGAAATGACATGCCAATTTTTGCCATATTTCGAATCTTCGACTCAAATTATTGCAAAGTGCCATGTTTTGTAAAAATCGCACTAGTAGTTTTTAAAAAAATTAGGTCTCAAAATTTTAACTCTTCCATGTTAATTGAATTTGGTATACAATTATTAATATCTCTTTTTTATAAAACTTATTTAATTCTTCCTTTCACATTTTGAAATTTAGGTTCCTTCAAAATAAATTTCGCCGACTTTTTTACGATTTATTTTTGAAATTTGTATTTTTAAACAGTTTTTATAAATTTGCGACGGACCACGCAGAGATAAGTAAATTGTGTGTGCGGTCCCTGCAATTCAATGCTCTCATCTTTGTCACATGACATGTTTTTGACATCGCAGAGACATAACTTCACAACTAGTGTCAGGAGATTTCCACGTTCTGTACCTCGTCTGTCGTCAAAGCCTCTCGATTTCAGGAAGGCTGATGAACCAATGATCTGATTTTTCCTCTGATATCGTTTCAGATATAACGAATCAGAGGATGTAAAATGCTACTGTAACATTAAGGAGGCGTGGGTAATTCAGTCTGAAGATTTTTGCCATCGGAATAACATCAGAAGAATGCTCCAGAACTCTCGACTAGAGAGACCTTCGTTAGCAGACTCCTCACACTACGAGGACTATAATTCATTTAAATACCTATCTATGTTATTTATGAATTATATATATATATGTGTGTGTGTGTGTGTAAAGAGCTTCTTATAATTGTATTAAATGTTTTTTGAGTTTCAAATGGAAATAAGAATTACGTAACCTCTCAACATTACCTAATCATTATTAGGAGTCAGATACGCTACCTGCAGCCACTCGGGGTAATCTGACTGTCACTCTCACAGCAGTAACCAAAAACATTTCCCCCCTCACTTTTTTCGAAAAACATTTTGAATTATAATATATAAAACGTTTATCATCATCTTAAATTAGATGCATTTCTAAGCCTATCTGCAAAACAAATAAGAGTTTTTTTTTTATTTAAAGTTTACAAAGATGTACGTGACTTCATATATTAGCGCAATTTGAAATTTTTAACTCTTTTACCAGCGGTAAAGCTAAGAAAACCATGTATGAAGATATGTATTAGACACTAGTAAATATTCTAATTCTTACAAGAAATGTAATTGATAAGTATGGCTATGATAAATAAATGTATGTTAGATATCGTTGCACCACTTAAACATAAACCAGATAATATCTTACACCAGTATTTCTCAAAGTGGGCAACAACGCCTTGAAGTACTTGAATTATCTACAATGAAGCACCAAAGACGCAGCATATGATACTTCAAAGAGGGAGCAATATTGACAATAGTTTTATAATAATAGTCTAATAACATTAATATATAATTTACATAAGATTGTCAGCATACATTTAGAATCTAGCACTACACTCATTTCCTGAATTATACTTCTTAACTAGTTGAATGAGGTTTTAATGCTACAATGCCAACTTTTCATAATATAAAAAAATCTGATGTAGACACCACGACATCCTTGTATGCAAATTAAATTATACACATTCTTGCTGCATTTTAACTTATTTCCTCGAATTATTCTAATTTAATTAACCAATCCTTCAAGGCAAGTTAAAAATGACATAAAAAACTGCAAATTTTGAATTAAATATCCCGGTCAATTTTTGTCGTACGGGACTCAATCTTCTTTTTAGTATTTTTATTTTTTCATAACAAGTGTAAATGTCTTCCAAATATAAGTTTAGGAACCGGAAGACCGCATATTTCGTTATTTGTACAAAATTTCTTTTTAAATTTGAAATTGGAAGAACACAAATATTTTCGTCACTTAAAACACTTCTGTTACTGGAAATATATATCTACGACGAACGACTGCGAAAATAAAAGCCATGTTAGGGAGTGAGTATATACATGTATATATATACACTTTTGTTATTGCTGATTGCAATAAAAAATGGAGGTTTACAATTACATATTACGGCAGTTCCATACGCAAAATTTTAACGTTCTATCGCTAATCTTTTTTTGAGTTATCTGAGAAACATAATACGTACCTACGTAAGACGTCAGGCAAAAAATCCAATCTAAATCCATTTTGTAATCCGTTTTCGAATAAAGAATCCTTTATTTTGTCCGTACATATAAACGTCATGCAAAAAAGATAGTCAAAATGGATTTGGAAATGGTCAAAATGGATATTTCCGTTGAGATTTGAAACCTGAAATTTTTTGCAATTACAATACTGTTTATTACGTATAAGGAAGTTAAAATCGCCGACCAATTGCTTAACATGGTTGTTTACGATTTCGAATCACAAATCTTAATCCTAATATTGGTAGTCACTAACTTTCTACCTCATTTATTAAATTAAAATATAGTTATTATAATGTTATTTCTCTTGCAATGTATTACTCTATTACCACTGTATGGCTATACGTATACTTATTTTTCATTGCGAAGAAATTAAACTATTTAGTTATTTATTTTTCATATCGGTAATTTTATGAAAAACAATAATAATTTTAAATATATCAAGTTTTTAGCATAATTAAAGTATCTACTGTCAATCATAATACATATATACCGAATCAAAACTTAAGATCCTTTCTGCACAATTTAGTGAAAATTGCTGACTTAGTCAGAAGATTAAATTTCCTATAGAAACCTTAAAGAAAACTGAAATTAGGATTAAGTGTTTTCAAACAGAATTGAACAAACGGACTGGAAAAATTCTCAAACTGGATTGAACTTTCAACGTGCACGATGAAAATTTAGCACTCATACTTAAAATACCCTTTCAGCGGTGCACCCATGTGAACAGCCTCTTTCTGATATCATCTCCACACATGTTAAATCCAGCAAAATCTTATGAACTAGACATTTGCTGATTGATTTGACTTACGATTGTACATAACTTTTGTATCTCTACCGGCATTCCCCCTTGTTTTTTCCCTTTCTCCTCATTTTCCCACGGAATATT
>KK122065.1:0-28015 GCA_000611955.2 Stegodyphus mimosarum | reverse complement strand
GGATATGTCGCGCCATTGGGATAATGCTTTCAACATAAAATTTCATATTTTTTTTATGGTCATGACGATGAAGTATGCCATACAAGACTCTCTTGAAATATATAAAGTTTCCTAATAAAAGGAACGGCAATCTAAGACAGAAATTCACCTAATTTTGATTTTTTTTTATATATTTAATCTTATTTTCATAACACGTGATTAAGATTTTTAGTGCTATATACATATTTAAATGTGCGTTATGGATTATAACGGTATATACAATAGAACAGGTTAGAACGTTTTGCTAGCGTCAATGAATTCTTTATGATGAATAAAGGGCTAAGACAAATATGAGATTCTGCATGTTATTAGCGTTAAAACCTCCATTTTCCAGATCAAATGCAAAACACTTACCTCCATATGCATCAATTTACTTTTTGAGGCACTTAATTCTTTCTTCCTTTTCTCGAGAAAATTTGAAAAGTCTTTTGCGCTTGGCTGATAACACTGCGTCCAGCAGAAGACTCCTTTCAATATAAGCGTCGTCAGTACCCTATATAAAATTAGTACTTAGTTTAAAATATGAAGAATGAAATTAATAATGATAATGTATTAGTATTAAATATTACATGCAAAGCAATGCCAGCGTTTAAGATAACTTATACCATAAAATAGTGGTGTCCACCAGTTTTGTCTTAAAGACTACTTTTAAGGTTTTATATTTGTAAAATAACAGTTTCATGAAATTATACGATTTTACTGGATGATTTTGTGTTCGCAAATAATGCGGAAAATTAATACAAACCTACCAAAAACTGAAGAAAATCCATTAATAAAAGGCAAATATATTGCAGGTTCAAACTAATTTTATTTCAATTAGAAAATAAAGAAAAGCATATACTAAGAAACTAAATACTAATACAAGAATATGCATATGTTAACTTTTCAAATACTATTTCATTAAGTCATTAATTTGCGATTAATGAGATATTTGATTTCTCTGACAACTTATTAAAATTTGGCGTATATTCTGATTAACAGCATGCAACACCGCATTAGTTTTGACACGCTATGGAGTCAACATATTTTTGTATTTGCTTTTTATTATTATACAATGTGAAGAAGCATGTTTACAGATGTGTGTTGACGCTAAAAATGCTTTCAATGTTAGTGCACACCTAAGTATGTTTATGTATTTAACCCTTAAACGCATGTAGTTGTCATTTGGCAATATACTCATATTTAGTCATGTAAATAAAATCAAAATACGAATTTTAGCTTCCTGCGTAATGTAACCAATTGGATACACACTGTTTACGTAACAGTTTTGAAAGTTTCAGTGTGGTGTAACGGTTTAACTGTCATTATTGTGAGCTGATGTGTAGGGTGTGGACATCATTTGTGTTAACGAATTTTTGATTTTGTGTTTGTTGTTATTTTAATGTATTCAAAGTTTTAAAATTGTTGGAACAAGCTTATAATGCATGTATTATTACATAAAATTGTTATTACACATTTGCCTATCAATTTTTCTCCATAATGTCGCCATTTGGCAAAAATAATATTTTTTCAAAAATTGTAATAAAACCTTAGTTTAGATTGTTTTTTAGTATTTCTCCTATTTTATTTGATATCAATTCTAATGTATTTTTGACTTAAAAAAATAAAAAATCATGCACTTAAGGGTTAATAGGATCCATTAGTTTGATTTTCTGTCTTTTTGAGTGTTATATCGTTAAGAACAGCAAATCTGTAATTCAGCCTCCAATTTTTTTTCCTCTATTTATTTATTTATTTTTTATTTATTATTTCTTCTGTTACGTCTAATTCCAAGATTCGACTTTTTGCAAAAATAGAATGGGCTCAATAAATAGCAATAAACTCAGTATTATTGCCGATCATAGCTGGAAATAATACTGGGCTTATTGCTGTTTTTGTTACTTATCTGAGAAGTCGGTTGTTGATTGTGACAAGCTTTTTTATTGGTACGTTCTCTTCAGTAACGGAATTTCTAACTGCGGCATAAATGTCTTTCCTTCGAGTGTGTTTTGCCACACTCCTTTCACGAAGAAGTCAAGAAACACCATTCTCGTGAACATTAGAAGCTGCAGGGAGTCAGTAACATCAGCTGGATTCATCAAACTGCAGGGGAAAATACGCACCTTTTATTCCAAATCAGATCTCATTTGCAAGTAGACGTCGTTTGCCATATCGTCTCCTCGTCCCGCTACTATGTTTCGTGAGAGAGGAACACCTTTTATTGCCGCGATTATTTTATTTTTGTTTATGAATTCGTGAAATAAAGACTAACGTTGCCAGCATAGATTCCTTCGCAACGGCACCGTTTGGGTATGTCTTCTTATGCGATGCAAGAATGTTAACTTACTTTGAAGGATGCTTTGTTGTGGGATTCCTTTCTTCATTTTTAGGGTAAAAAAACAGCTTTGTCGAGCTTTCAGAGAGAATTTAAATAACTGAACTCTATGTCTACATAAAGCATTTATCGTTCAAATATTGATATTTATCGATCAAATCCTTATTAACGTTTTATGATTACTTCAACTAAGATCACTTTGGTACCGCTACTGAAGCACTACATAATAAACAAACTATTTTTTCGCCAGTTTTTGTAAAGTAACAGCTCTTCCTCCCATTCTTAGTGTAAGTGCTAAGTATTTTTTCTCTTCGACGGCCCTGAACAGGTCACTCATGTCGTCATCCGTACCACAAAATATAAGAAACAATTAGAAATAGTTCTTTTAAAACTCGCCAGAAACAGCGGAGTGTGGTAGCCGCTACCGCGAACTTTTATCAACTTATTTCAACTGAACTGATGATTGACGAAAGTCGACTGCACGGCCGGACGGAAGATTCATTGTTTGTGCAGACGTGCAGCGACGCCAGCTGTGCACAGGGCTTGCGTTACAGTAGGCTCTCTAATCCTGATTCGCGCAGATAAAACCGCGGAAATGGGAAAAAGTGAACGGATAACACGAGGATAGGTGAACACAACTACAACGCCCATGTACGTGACGTGTAACTGTACGTTTTTATGATTGTTTTGTACATTAGAATTAGTGTAAAGTGTACGTCTAATGGCGATGTTGTGACTGCGACTGGCGGATACCTAAAGATAGGATGGCGGGTTACTAGGTGTCTGTGAGCCATCGGTTGGACAACACTGCCATAAAATATATACTGCTTTTAAATATATATTTTACATTAGCCATTAAACATTCATATATACGGAGAACAGCGCTAAAATAGATATTAAAGGAATGATTGAGTTGTGAAGTCATTTTATAGCGAAATCAAACTTCATTAACTACATAGCTGAGAACTGTTTAATTCTGTTACTTATAACGCCATTGATTTAAACGTTTTGGGATAAGCACATATTTAATCTCAGTGAAATAGCATGAATTACTATTTTTAATGCTAGGGCGATGCAAAATACTCAGGAAAACATATTAGAGGTTAAGAACAAAAGATCTTGTTAGATAAGATATTTTCTTCTTTATTTATTTTACCAAGTAGTCAACGATTTCGCTTATGCGTGGTCTCACAGTAAGATTTATTTTATGTAAGAAGTGAGAGATTTTGTTTTTTGTCTTATGTTTCGGTTTAGTTTGTTTGATTACGATAAAGGATACGAGGCCTTACGAGGGGAGGCATGCTTTCATGAAGAACATTTTAAGGGTTTGGTTTGGTTAACTGATTAAGGCAAAGCAACTCAAAGGTTATCCGCTTACAGTGAGCGATGCCTTCGTGGAAGAATTTTTAAAGGAAAACCTTACACATGGGGAAAATCACGAAAACCAACCACGCAGGCAGCCCGTCTGCCGGGATTTGATCCCAGGTCGAACTACCAGTGGTCAGCGACTTTACTATTAAACTGACTTTCTAGGGGAACCTGGTTCCAATCCAACATCCAGTGCATTTTTAAATACTGTTCTACTTTTTGTTTTGGCCCACAATAGTTGATAAAGAGGAAATTTTATTTCCCTTTTTAGAAATTACACATGCGCTACATCCCATTCCGATGAACTTTTATTGTACATGTTTATAAAGATTGAATTCCACGAATAACACTTAAATTTTTAAAATCACTCGACTTATTTAATGCTTAATCGTAAATTAATTTTTGAAGGAAATGCACGACTGAAATCAATAATATTTGCAAGTCGACCAGCATTAATGTTCTACAAAATTTTATGTACACAATAAAATTAATATTTCTTATTACACCAAACTGAAACAGACGTCGATTGCTAAATATTAAAACTGCAGTATATTCTAAAATGTATGATGACATCATACAGAAGACGCTTCTACATTTCGAAATTTTCTGCAAGGGGATAAAAGGGCTTACGAAATAACCAACGTATTAATTTGATATACTGAAGATATTCAGAAAGAAATATTCGCCAATGATTTAAATACCAAATTTTAGGAAAACCTATATAAATATGTTTTCTTTCAAGTTAAGAGGTAAGAGATAAATTACCTTAATACGGAATTTTTTTTAAAAATTAGGCTGCGCAATAAAGATAAGTATAATTTTTAAAAAGACTTTCTAATAAAGAAAACATGTCTTAGACTTACGTACAATACGGTATTTTGTACGTAAGTCTTATTTATTGACAGTTAAATGTTCGACTAAGTTGAAAGATTACAAGAACATAAAACATATATTTTTATTTTCTGTCGAATTTTCTAACTGCAGTTACCCTATAGAAGCCCAAAATTAAAATTTCTTCAATAAAAGTATCAGAACATAATAAATAAAGAATTAGTTTTTTTACAAACGCATAAAAGGAACATCAGTTTAGTAAATATGCGCTGAAGCTTAAAAATCTACTGGCATATGAACTTTACTATGGTAGTCAATAGATAGTTACGTTTTATTTAATTATGGCTAAGCAATCAAGAACTTTCTGCCTAAGGGAGGAATGCCTTCGTGGAATACTTTCTAAGGAAAACTGATTCGTATACACGTTACAGATGGGGAAAATCACGAAAACGCCCATGCCCGTTCGCCAGGGTTCTAATCCCGGACCGCATTACCAGTGTTCAACGACTTTTTACCGCTCGGTGCTGGTAGGCTCGGTACTCAATAGAAACGAAGTTTACTTTCTGAATGCTTAATATCATCAGAGGAATATTTTAACCTCAATAATACATAGAAAAAAATTAATCAGAACCTGCCATCGTATAAAAATTTACCGATATTCTGAATAAACAAAAATTTTAAGCGAAACAATAACTTAATTTAAAAGGTACTGAATTATTGAGACAAAGTACTCAGAACTATCTGAGCTGTTGAACTGTTTTCAAATTAAACAGTTAAACATTTCAAGCAGGCAATAAAAATTAAATTATGTGTTTACTTTTTAAAGTATCAATGGTGCTTAGTGCTAAGTGTGAGAGATTAGGCACCAGTAAGAGAAATTCAAACCCAAACAAATAAAGCAGAGATCTTCAAAACCAAATAATGGTACTTAGAAGCAGATAGGCATGCACATTTTACACTAAACAAAACAGATATGGCCAACAGGGAGATCGCAGTAATTTTTTTAATATGCAATTAAAACTTTTCTCGAAAATTTTTATCGATGTAAATTTTGTGGCTTGTTGATGAACATTTAATTGACGTTGAGATGTATTTTACTTAATAAATTTTACTTGAGTCATGCTTATGAATTGTCCCTTTTTTAATTATATCTAACTTCAAATGCATGTATGGTTTTTAACATGCATGCACGTTACTTTTATCATCAAACTCACATCGCTACAGCCTGATCCAGTATTTTAAAAGTCTATTACATTTCGATGACTTCTCTTTACTTATTTGTTTGTACAATCGTTATTTATATGGAATACATGCTGTCGTAATTTGTGATGTTTTAGGGCACGGTTCGAACCCTGGAGAAGGCATGGATATAAATTGTCTGTTCCCTCATAGAAGGTAACTGTGGCCACCTACTAAGTGCCTCCATAATAAAATGACCACCACTTGTGGCCTTAGTAGTGGCGAAAGCTTAAAAAATGGCTAGTGCCTACATTAAAAAATAATAATGATAGTAATAATAATAATAATAATTTTTGTTACCAAGTAACTGTGATTTTCGACTTTCTCATTATCAATAAGCTCTGGGAGTTTGGAAGTGCAAAATTTCGTGAATTTATTCGGCATCTCGCCAGCAATTTATAAGAAAAGAATGGCAACTTCAACAATAAAGAAATTAGTCACAATAAGGAAGTCAGTGTAGCAGTGTCAAAAAGTTTGAAGTCACAAGTAATCGTTTTTTGCTGTAAAATATCAAGAAATGCATAATAGTACAGAGTATTTAATTTCTATAACTATAACACGCAAATAACTATAATAACTATAACACGCAAAATACAGATGGAAACTCGCATTTACAAAAGAAACATGTTGAAAACAATGAAACGTTTATCGGGATAGGCTAAATTTAAAGCAAGTAAATTTCCAGGCAGAAAGACAGCTAGTATTCTTTAAAATAATTCATATACTTCGATTATAGAAGGAACTACTTTGGCATCGATTTAACTGGTTTAAAACTTCACTTTGAAGCATAAGATGCTATTATTTCAGGAATTTACAAGATGGTTAAATGCTCGTCGCAGTATCATGAACAGACTGTGCAATCAGTTCCTTATACGTAAGTATACAATTAGCGTCAATAAATCAGTTTCTCTAATGTAATTAGTTTCTCTCTTGCCTCTACGAATATATAATTAGTATCAATAAAACTATATATTTCATATCAATAAAACTATATATTTCATATCAATAAGCAAGACAAAAAGAGAAATAGTACGGCCCAAAACGAGTAAACAACTCTGACCTCTATTATTAAATAATGAAGAATCTGTATGTATGGATGTATGGTTGTTTGTTTCCCGCATTGTGGAAAATAGGCGGCACTTCGAGCCACTAAATTTTGAATACACATAGTCTTCCAAGCGAACATCTGCAGCTCGAAGCCCGAATTTTGAATTTCGAATTCTTTCTTCAACACAAAGGGGCGTTAGCACAGAAGGATTATTAGATTCGCAACGGCATTTTGCGCCTAATCAATAAAAGCGATGAATCACTTTTCAAATTGCTGCCTCCGATTATTATCGCCCTGTATTAATGAACAGTCTGCATGAATGTATGTATGTTTCTCGTACTGTGAAAAAACAACGGTTTAACGGTACCTAGAGCCATCAAATTTTGAATAACGTAGTCCTCCACCCGAATATGGGCGCATCTGGAGGCCCGAATTTCGAATTTGTTTTATTATCTGTTTCATATTTGTAAAACTTTAACGAATTTTTGATTAAAAAACTCAACAATTTCAAAACGAACAGTGCAACATTGTACGGAATAAATCAGTTTTATCTCCAGCGCGCGAGATAATCTGTCGGAAATTCTCAAAAATTATATTAGTTTCGAACGGCAGTTTGCGTCAAATCACTATAAACGGAGTATCATTTTTCGAAACGTTGCCACCAAATACTATCGCTCTCTATTATTTTCTTTTTAAAAATTAAATAATGAAAAATTTGCGTGAATCTATGCATGTTTTTCGCACTGTGAGGAAACAACGATACCAAGAGCTACCAGATTAGTACCAGATCAGTTGGTACTGCGCCCTAGTTCTCAGTTGGTACGTAGAGCTACCGGATTATTAATAAAGTAGTCCTCCTTCTGAACATGGGTATCTTGAAGCCTGCATTTGGAATTTCGAATTTGTTTCATTATCTATTTCATATTTTGTAAAATTTTAACGAATTTTTGATTTACACACTCAACGATTTCAAAGCAAACTGTTGCAAGACTGTACGAAATAAAACTTATCTCTAGCGTGCGAGACTGTCTGTAGGAAATTCTAAAAATATGTTGTTTTAAATATTTTAGGCCCAAATGCTCTCGAAAAGTGTATGTGTGTGTAAATGAAAAATACATCCCTTTGGGCGTAATATAAAATGTTAAAGCTTTCAAATTTTTATATTTTATTTTATTTACTGTTGGTTTTGTTAATTTTTTTTTGGTTATTGTTACTTTTTGTTTTGTTAACTTAAGTTCCCCCCCCCATGAAATTTTCAGTTACAAATTAAGCGATTTAAAAGAAATACGTTACCACTCGAAAAAGCACAAGATATTTATGTTTTTCAAATTTAATCAGAAAAATTAACAATTTAAAAGGAATGTGTTAATCCTCGGCAAAGTATTAGATATTTGTCTTTCAAATTAAATCAATTAAATCAACAAATTCAGCGTATTTAAAAAAAAATGTGTTGCCACTGCTCGAAATAAAATACTTTTTATCTTCGATGTATCATTATATTACCGTTCAACAAACAGGAAGATACATAATTTTTCTTTTAATTCAACCTCTCTGTTTCTGATTAACAAATGAAACGATTCGAAAGCAATAAACGCAGTTCTTTATTATTTACTAGCTGGGCTCATTAAAATCATTACACACTTTTTTGTAAGTTAATTATTTTAAGTAACTGACCACGCAAGCGGCTAGTTAAAATGCAATGTAAAATGCTTTACTATAATATGGTGAATAATTAAATGAGGCATGCACGATTTAAATTCCTGGCCTAGTCCTTATTTATTACTTAAAACTGGATTATGCGTTAAAGCCGTGATAATACTCTAAGGTTTTAAATATATATTGATATTCAAGTATAGATATTTCTTATATTTATACTGTTGCCTTACCGTATAGTTTTAAAATAACCGTCACTAAATTATTCCGCATTTTCTTCACAAATTATCTGTCGAATCTCTTAAAAGGAGTTATATACATAGTTATACGTATTACTGTATTACAGAAGTGACTTTTTATGCGTCTAAAACTTTGGTTTCACTAAATTAATTTACGTTACTGAACTCTGTTGAAGTTTCGAGATGTCGCAATAGTTATGTAACATATGATCTTTCTTTTTTTCACTTTTTCTTAAATGGTTTTTGTAATACAATTATTTGTAACGTATTTGTCAAAAACTACAACCCTTCCTGATCTAGTTAAAAAAGGGGGATTATCTACAAAATTATTTAAAGTTTAACGCCAAATATACATCGACACCCTATTATAATGAAACAAGATCTTGATAAAATCCTATATAATCCCCAACTGCCCGCCACTAGCATTACAATAAACGAAGAGTAGAATAAATCTCACACTTGAGCATTCCATGCAGAGATCCTTTCCTCCCCCCTCCCATCATTTGTATGCGAAGCAGGCTGAACTTCAGGATATGTCACGCTGACCCCTTGACTGACCACCTACGAGTTTGGGTTGATGGAGCAAGAGAGGAAGGTTCTTCCTGAGCAATTCAGGAATAGGTCGCACGCGACGCCGTCCGTGCGGAAACAGGATCCAGTCATTTCCGATGGTCACGCTTCTCCTGATCATTACACGTGACCGATGACGTCACTCGCTCTTAGACCGCAACGGACGGCTACATTAGGATATCGCTTGTTACAGCCCTCCTTGTGCTCCATCGTTTCACAGTGTAATCCAGTCTTCAAGTACATGGCGCAGTAAATTGTAGACAAGTGAGATTACATTTTGCACTGTAGGTTTTAAAGTTTTTATCATTAGCGCATTGTTACTACTACTGTAATTATCAACAGTACTGAATCGTAGAAAAACAAGGCACAGAAATAATTGATATTAAAATGCAAACTATTTTATACTCTCCTCCAAAACTTAAACAAGTAATAATTCTTCTACAGCATTCGAAATACTAAGTATTACTAAAATTATAGTTACAAAAATTAAAAAGAGGAGAAGGACTATAGATAATAGTAAGATACAGGTACAGTTACAAGCGAACGCGACACCGGAATTTCACTATTCGTCGTAAAAGTACCCAACGCTTTCACAATGCAGCTCGTCACTTAGACGCAAAAAAAATTTTTTAAATTAACTACTGCAACTTATTAAAGACTCATAAAAAATCCAGCCTCAATTAAACAGCCCCAAATATCAATTTTATTGAACAGTTCCGATGCCTCAGAAATCATCATAACAAAGCAGACCAGTGATAAAGTTAAAGTGAAGGAATCCCATATGGAACAAACGTACAATTTAAGTACAACTTAAAATTCCAAAATAGCTCGCATTAAATTCAGGAAACAACAGGTTTCTATAAAATATAATTTTGAAACTCCCAGCAATATTCCACCTTAAAAAATAAACAATCATTAAATAAAGGGAAAAAAATCTGCAAGCTTTCAGATTTTATATTACGTCCAAAAGGGCGTTTTTTCATTTATACACACATACACGGTTCAAGAGCATTTGGGCTAACACCCCTTTGGGTTACAAATATTTAAGAACACCATATCTTTAGAATTTCCGATAGACAGTCCCGCGTGTTGGAGATAAAAATGCTTTTTTTTTCGTACAGTGTTGCCATTGCTAGCCTTAAAATCGTTTTTAACCAAAAATTCGTTAAAATTTTACAAAATATGAAACAGACAATAAAACAAATTAGAAATTCAAATTTCGGGCTTCCAGGTGCCCACAGGTAAACATTTTGCCCTAGCAGCTCATAGGAAAATTGCGGATGCTGTACACTTTTTCTTAGTGTTAATATGTATGATTAATGAGGCATTTCTGATGTCAATAAATAACAGTTAAGTTATATACTCACAACCCCATCCTATTTTTTTCTCTCTACATAGGGTACATAATTCTAGACCACTGCTCAAGGTGAATTCTGTCAAACTGCATATTAATAATAATTCTATTACGTACACTCTGCACTAAAAAAAGGGACAGTTCTAAATCTCCCCTTCTACTGGACCAACTGAAGAAGTTTAATTTCCATTTTTCATGTCTCGAAAGCGCGACTTCGGACCGCAATTTTTTTTCTGAAATGATATACTTATTTTCTTTCCATGTTTCGATTCAAAGACTCAAATTATGCTCACATTTTAAATCTTGCAAAATCTGGTACGAAATTTACCAAGAAATTTAAAAATTTATCTTGGGACAATTTTTGCAGTTTGCGTCAAGAATAATTCACTTGGCGAAATTCTTATTTATAGCAACCTATTTTCCTTTCCCTTTTTTCATTGTGCACGAGCAGACAAAAAGGTGCATAGTTCATTTTTCAAATAATCCTAATTTTTCAAATAATCCTAACAAAGTGCGTAAACCGTATTTGACGTTATTACCGCTTAGAATAATTACGCCAAATTTCAAAATGCGCCAGTATATAAATTAACGTATAGATTTGGAAGCTTTGAATAAAAAAACTCTAATTTTTTTCAGGTATGCCTAGAAATACATCTACTTTTATGGCGATGGTAAAAATTTCATAATTCAAATATTTTTTCGAAAAATTCATGAAAATATAAAAGATACAAATTTTAAAAAAATCAGAAAATATCTGCGAATTTCTCTTGGTCTGAACCTAGTTTTTAAATTGTGAAAGAAGGAATCAATTAAGTTTAATAAAAAAAACGATGTAATGATAAATACATACCACATTCAATTAACACTGAGGAGCTGAAATTTTGAGAGGTATCTTTTTAAAAACTTCTCGTGCGTTTTCTATAAAACTTGGCAATTTGGCATTATCTAAGTCTTAGAATCGAAATTTGAAAAAAAAAATAAGTATGCCATTTCAGAAAAAGTCCAATTTTGTGTCATATTACTTACGTTAGAACAATACTATATATAAATCTGAAATATGTCCCAATTCGAGCCTTCGAGAAATGCAAAACGCAAGTTAAATTTCGTCAAAATTGGCTCAATAGAACGGGAGATATAAAATTGTCGATTTTTTTTTTTTTTTTTTTTGTCCCAAGGGACAATTTGCCCAGAATTTCGTTTTGCCATTTTGCGTTGATTCACTAAAAGCGTTGTTTCACTTTTCAAAATGTTGCCACCAAATATTATCGTCGTGTATTATATATAAAAAATTAAATGATGAAGAATCTGCATAAATGTATACATTTTCACCGCATTACGATAAAACAACGGCACCTAGAGCCATCAAATTTTGAATATTGAACGCGTCCACCCAAATATGGACATCTGGAAGCCTGAATTTGTAATTTGTTTTATTATCGATTTCATACTTTGTAAAACATTCACAAATGTTTTATTAACAAACTCAAGGATTTCAAAGCGAGCAACGGCAACACTGTACAGAAAAAACATTTTTATCTCCAACGCGTAAAACTCTGTATCGGAAATTCTAAAGATAGGCTCATTTTAAAATTATTTTGCGACATTGCTCTTAAACTGAATTTTATGGTTTAAATGCGAAGAACATGATATTTAATAAATAAAAGTAACGCACAAAATGTTAAAAAAAACGCCCCTTTGGACGTAATTTATATTCTGAAACCTTTCAATTTTTTTTTTAGTCCGAAGGGACTTTGTCCCTGAAGGACTATTGTTTTCGTTTTGGCATTTTGCGTTGATTCACTATAAATGTCCGATTCACTTTTCAAATTGTTGCCACTAAACATTATCGTCATGCAATATGTAGTACACTGAGCAATAAAAAATAAGGGGGAGACAGTTCTATTTCTCGCGTTCCACTGGGCTGATTGACGAAATTCAACTTGCGTTTCTCATGTCTCGAAAGCGCGACTTAGGATATATATTAGATTTATGTATAGCACTGTTCTAACATAGGTATTTTGACACCAAATCAGACTTTTTCTGAAATAACATACCAATTTTTTTACATATTTCGATTCTACGACTTAAATTATGCCAAATTTTGTAAAAATCGCAAGAGTAGTTTTTAAAATACGTATTAGCTCTCAAAATTTTAGCTCTTCACTGTTAATTAAACTTGGTATATATTTATTAACATGTCTTTTTTTATTAAACTTATTTGATTCCCTCTTTTAGAATTCGAAATTTAGGTTCATTCGAAATAAAATTCACCCATTTTTTATGATTTATTTTTAAAATTTGTATATTTAAATAATTTTTATGTATTTTTCGAAAACAATAATTATAACTTTTTTTGCAGGTGTGCCTAGAAATACATCAAGTAGATGTATTTCTAGGCACACCTGCAAAAAATTAGAGTTTTTTATTCAAAATTTTCTAAGATATACAGGAATTTACATATTGGAGCGTTTTGAAATTTGGCATCTTTTTCTTGAGCGATTATAATGCCAAATGTGGTTTATGAATTTTGTTAACAGTGAATTGCCACAGCTATTTTTATCCTTAAATTTCAAATAAATTTTTACGGAAAATTAATTATATGGAATTTGTTTTCTCAATGATGTATAATAAATGTTTATTAATACTACATGAAAAGCTACTTTTTTCTAAAATTATTGATGATTTTGTTCAGATTTTTAATTTTTTTTTCGTTAATTTCTTTCTTTTTCTTTTTTTTTTAAATATTCATAATAGTAAAATTTTACATTTGCCGTGTTATCGTCTTCTAGTTTACTTTAACTTCATTTAAATCGAAGTGTCTAAATCTAAGAGCTTTCGTTGATGTTTATTTTCACAATGTCGCTAAGCAAATAGGATGTTGAAATACACTCACGTTTGTGAAAATTGCAACACCATGAAGGACTTACGCGAGTGAGCTGAAATTTTCAGGAAATGCAAAGTAGCGCATGATATGCAAATGATTAGAATTGCAAATCCGTAGCGCATGCGTATGCTGAGCAGCGCCCTCTGAACGGCTGATGGATCCGAATAAATAGACGGCTGTAGCGAGGCGTGTATGGTTATCGGTGGTTATCTGCTAGTGGTAAACGTTAACTCAATCTGTACTTATGCCTCGTCGACGAAAGAGAGCGAGATTTGAACAACTTACAGAGTTTGAACGAGGGAGAATCATCGGCCTTCGTGAAGCTGGATTGTCGTATCGTGCAGTAGCCTCTCGTGTGCAGCGTAACAGCAGCACAGTGATGCGCGTTTGGAAGCAGTGGACGGACGAGTGTCGGACAACTCGGAAATCCGGGAGTGGACCCCGAAATGTGACGTCAGCTCGCGATGATAGACACCTGGTCCGCATGGCGCGGACGGACCGTACAGCTTCCTCTAGACAATTGGCAGCACTGTGGTCAATAGCTACAGGTGTTTCATTGTGTGCTTCATCAATTCGTAGACGTCTGCTGCAGTGTGGACTGCGCGCACGGACTCCTTTATACAGGATCCCCCTAACGCACGACCATCGCCGCCTGCGGCTACAATGGGCCAATCAGCATAGAGACTGGCGTGCTGATTGGCAGCATGTCGTGTTTTCTGACGAATCCCGCTTTAATTTGTGGTACCATGATGGCCGCATTCGTGTCAGACGCTATGCCGGTGAACGCCACCTTCCGGAGTGCATTATCGAACGCCACAGTGGACGAACACCCGGAGTTATGGTCTGGGGCGCCATAGCATATCATAGACGATCTCAATTGCTACGAATTGTGGGCAATCTGAACAGCAACCGGTATATCCGTGAAGTTCTACAGCCCGAAGCTGTTCCCTTCCTTCAAAGCTTGCCAGGCGCTGTATTTCAACAGGACAATGCCCGCCCTCATACTGCTCGGATTGTTAAATCCTTCTTTGCAGCGCAGCAGGTACAGCTTCTTCCTTGGCCTGCGTGTTCCCCGGATATGTCGCCAATTGAACATGTGTGGGATGTCATTGGTCGGCGTCTTGCTCGTGATCCTCGTCCTGTTGCGTCTGCAGACGAACTTTGGGTACGCGTACAAACGATATGGAATGCTCTTCCTCAGTCAGACATTCAAACTTTGTTTGACTCCATGCCACGTCGTGTAGCAGCACTTATTGCGGCGCGTGGTGGCCACACAAAATACTGATTCTGATCTCTTGTTCTTGTTTGTTTGCTTTGAACATTTAATCATTTATTTGTACCACTACCACTCAACTGTGTATTAAATTGCATTCAATTATGACGATTCCTTCTTGGTGTTGCAATTTTCACAAACGTGAGTGTAGTTCTGGGACTTTGATAATCCATGTAAATTAAACTTAAATGTTTAACGGTTTGAGTCAAGTCCCAACTTTAAAAAAATATATATATATATAAATTTTTACATTAATCCTCTTAGAAAGAATGTTTTTAAGTAGCTAATTTTCTCTCGTATAAAAATATATTCATTGCATAAAAAATATGCTCTTTAATATTATTTAGATTGTTTGCAGCCGATATAAGAATTGGGTTATTCGGTGGTATAGAATAAACACTGCTAGACTGTTTTAGTTCTTTGTCATTTAGCAAAAAATCTTTTAATTAAAATATTTATCCTTTGAACTTTGCTTTAAACTTTATTTTATAATTAAAATGCCTAGAAAAGGAAAAGCTGTCTTCGGGTGAAACGCAACTGTTGTAATTGATATTTTAAAAAATTTGACAAGAATGCAAAATTTATGGAAGTGTAACAATCGAAAAATCTTAATTTTCTTGTGTGAGTACTGAAAATAAATGTAGAAAGAAAGACGAAAATTAGGGAGAAAAGTAAGCAAAAATTTGAAAAGGAATTTGGCTGTCAGAAATACTTAGATGTTTCGAAAAGTTGGATGCTTTAGAATATACCTGCTTTTGAATATACCTTCAGAATACTTCAAGGAGTTTGAGTGTTCAAAGAGAAAACACTTGGACGTGTAACATCAACAAATACCATCAATTGAGCTTGTGCTTAGGGAAAACACAAAAACGATATCATTGCAGATTAAAGTGAAGAGCGACTGGTTTTCGACTATATGGTTGTATAAATTTAAATTACGTCATAAAACATCATATCGTATCATAAACGGAGAATCCTATGATTTCTCAGTCGAATTATTTGAAGATTCGGAGATTTATCCAGTGATGTATATGGACGTCGTCTAAAGACGTTTTCCCTCTTGATGAAACCAGTCTTTTCTTTCATCTCATGCCTTTGCCTAGCCTCTAAAAACTGATAAATACTCTGACCAAATACTGATGAAATGGATTGAATTGGATTATTAAGTTAAAGCAAAGCACGGCTATCTACCTAAAAAGAAGGATGCCTTCGTGAAGAACTTGCTAAGGGAAACCAGCTCGTATGCACGTTACACATGACAAAACCACGAAAACTCCCATTCAACTAGCCCATTCGAAAGGATACGAATCCTGGAGCGAATTACCAGTGTTCAGCGACTTTGTCGCTCGGCCGTTTGCGGGCCCTTATGAAATGGAAGGCGAAAACTTTATTTAAAGTGAATGTTAGAAATACGAAGTTGTTTCGAAAAGTTGGATGCGTTTAAATATGCCTGCAAAATGCCTGAAGAAAAAAAGCCAGCCATGAAAAAGAAAAAAAAATTTTTGCATAAAATTTAGCATTTTTTTTAAAATTTAAAACTTTGTTAATTTTATGATATTTCTTGAGATTTAAAAAAATATTTAACTGAAATATGAATATCATTTTAAGAAACTAAACATAGGATGATAAATTGTGTAAAGCAATGGGCACAATGATAAAAGTGTTTAAAGAAATGTATGCAAGTGATCCTAAGCTAAAACGTCGGTTATATTTTTTTTTATTTATTTATTATTATTCCGCCTGCTTCGCCTCTCAATGGGCACTACAGGTCAGTCATGTTATCCTGATCGTTGCACCAGCACCCTGAGTCGGTTATAGGTATATATCTCTCTTATTTATAAAACTTTTCTGAACGGCCCATTAAAAGGCGCGTCAGCTGTGTTTTACTGTATTTTCTCTTTTAATACATGCAGTTTTCAAATGTATCGTAGTGTTTGTCAGAAAGTACGCTTCCGAAAGAAACGCAATTCAAATAATTAAAAATCAAATTCTGGAAAACTTTTATATTAATAAATATATTTAAAATGCGCAGTACGCATGAACAACTGGAAAATTTTTAAATAATTATCTGAAGAGACAATGCAGCACAAACACTTAAAATAAAATTCTGAAAATTTAAAAATGACCTAAAATTATATCTATGACTAAAAAATATAGTATAAAGAAAACTATTTGAAAAAAATAAACGATGCACCTTTTATTTAAAACTACGCAGTTCGAATGAGAAAACAGAAAATTTTAAAACAGTTCTTTGCAAGAAATCATGCAACTCAAACAATTAAAATGAAATTCGAAAAGGAAAAAAATTACTTAAAATAATAACACTTATAATTAAAAATATAATATAAAGGAAAATTATTTGAAAGTAGGGAACGATTGTGATTTTTTTCGCTCATGCACGATATAAAAAGAGAAAGGAAAATAGGTTGCCATATATTAAGAAGTTCGCCAAGTGAACTATTCTTGGTGCAAACTGAAAAAAAAAATGCGCCAAATTAAAATTTTAAATTTCTCCGTAAATTTCACACCAAATTTTACAAAATTAAATATCTAGGCATAATTCGAGTCGTAGAATCGAAATATATAAAACAATTGGTATATTATTTCAGAAAAAGTCCTATTTTGTGTCAAAATACCAATGTTAGAACAGTGCTATATATAAATCTAATATATATCCTAAGTCGCGCTTTCGAGACATGAATAAAGCAATTTGAATTTCGTTAATCGGCCCAGTAGAATCGTTTTTTTTTTTTTTTTTTTTTTTTTCTGTGACTAATTTGTTCCGTAAACTTTTTCTTTTAGACTGATAATAAGTGTAATTTAGTCTACCAGTCTAACCTTTCCTGACTGTCCACTAGTAGACTGGTCGACTGGTTTGGCAGACTGGCAACAAATTCTGTTCAATTTACCAAAGAGAAGTCATTTCGGCAGAGTGCAGGTATTCACTTTAAAGATACACTTATTTCATAAAATTATTTCTCGAAATTAAAAACAATTTTATAGATTAGATATACTTCCCTCACAAGCACACAACTATTTTCAATACATTATTTTTAATTTCACTAAAATATTTCTGCAGCATTTCAAAGTTTTATTTTTTTGTTTTTAAGTGAAAAAAACTGAAACTTGACTTTCAGACTTCCACAATCCATTATCCAAATGGAATTGATTCTACGTCAAAATTAAATTGCGAGATATTTTTCTGTAAATATTGCTTCCATTAAAATCATTACTAAAGCGTCCAAAAGCCAATATTTTAATTACTTGATAATAATACTTTATTTAATTAAAATATAATAATTTTACTCTACCATTGTTTCTGCTTAGCACAGTAAATATTTCTCAAGAATACCTGGTTTTTTATAAGTTACAGAAAATAAATTTTGTTAGGCAGGGAGAAAAATGCATTAAAAATTAGATATTCAACAGCATGGTGATATTGTCATGTTTGTTAATTAATTATTAAGTGTCAGTTTAAAAATATATTTAACAACAGATACGTAAAAAAAAGAAAGGCTTCCATTTTATACTTTTCATTTTTCATTCGCATTATAATTGTTAAACAGCAAATAAATAATTTCTTTCCGAAATTAATTATTTTACTACTGAAATGTTTCATAATTTCCACAGTCTTCAGTTTTATTTTGGATAAAATTTTAATTCGTTTAGTATGCAACAGAAGATATTTCGAAATGATATACTATAAACGAGTTAATCTTGCGCAATTTACTTACTTGGTGTTGTTTAAAATTCACTGAATTTAAATTGCTAAATTTTTCAGCCTTCTAAACGCAATAATAAAGAGAGCCTAAAATAATTACTTGATATCTAGATAATTAAAATTCTATGCACATTAGGAAATATTTATCTTATTTTGTGATAAATATTCTTTAAAAAATTACTTTCGAAATAATATTATTACACTCTATAACATTTCAATTAATTCTTTTGCCATCTCATATAATTAGAAATGATAAGAGGAAACCTATAATTTCATTCTCCCCCTCCCCAGAAAAAAACAGAACATTTTTATTTCATTTCCAAAATATGTCTGACATTTTCCTGAAAATGTTACTGTACAATAAAAAGCTAACAATGTTGATCCGAAGGGAAGTAGACAACTTATTTATTCGATCAATACGCAGAAATAGCAGGAAACGCATTATGAAAACATTTATATTCTTTCTACGTATCTTTATGCTTTTATGAGGCTACTCTTGCAAAATCTTCCCTTTTTGCAACTCAAATGTTTAGTAACGATTCAAACGAATATAAGCTTTTGAATAAGCTGTCATTGTGGTCATATGGTCTATTGTTCGTTCCCAAAGACGTTGAAATTATATGGTTCATGCTTCAGAGTATTAGTAACCAAGTGGTGCAGAAATTTAACACAACACATTTTCAACGTAACACATTTCATAACACATTTTCAACTCGTACAGCTTTTTCTTATTTAGTATTTCTTATTCATCCTTTTACTTTTTCTTATTTCTTATTTATTCAGTTTATTCTTATTTAGGATTAAAAGCGTTTCTAGAGCATTTTCTGGTCGATGGATACGTTTTACAAGCGTTTTAATAAAAAAAAAATCACGATACATTTTCAATTAATAGAAGATAAAATGTTTCATCTAATATTTGTTATTTTAAACGAATTTAACGCCGTGAATGTTAAATTATGAGCAGAATATAATCACAAAACTATTTAAATATTTGTTTGCATATGTAATCAGTTCCACACAATTGTTACGAATCTGCATTTTCTGCTAATATTACTTATATTAATTTTTCATGTTCTTTTTTAAAGTTTTGCACTGTGTGAACGAAAAAGGTGCTTTTTCTATGAGATGAATACATGGAAATTACTGTTTAAAAATCATTACTCCAAACTAAAACCATCCCAAACGTTTTTCACTAAAAGGAACACTTTGCAATTCTGGAACTTTCCACAAAACATAAATAAATACCTAATAATAAAAATAACCGTACAGCTTTTTTTAGTATCAGAGAGTAAAATCAGTAGCTACACTTGAAACTACTACGAACGTTAAACACAGCTCAATAGAACGCTCATTTAAAGACCGAAGCTCGCACGAAGATGTTTATACTCCGAAATCTAATTTAAACTGAAAAACTGAGAGCTGTTCCAAGTTCCTCTGCACGCCGAGAATATCACAGTAGGTGTGACTTGTTCCGGCTCGGTTGAGATGGTGCCCCGTGGGCTAGTGACAGTGATGTTTCTGGATAGTGATTCTTCCAGAGCGTAGGCAATGAGAATGCAAAAGAGTGCAGGTATAAATAATAATAGCATTTCCTCATGAGTTGAAAATGTGTTACGCCTTCGCCGGGACTAGAACCCTGGAACTCTCGAATACGCGCCGATTGTGCTATCGTTACACCACAAAGGCATAACTGAGAGCTGATACTCTCTTTGGTCTTATATAGTTGACCCCTTCCGCCAAGAAATCTCTAGTACCTTCCACTTCTCGAAATTACGGAAAGCCATATACGGTTAAAGTTACATATAAGTGCCGGATACGGTTACAATTACTACATAGAGCGATCATTTATTCAATCACCGTTATACAAGGAACCGACCAAAATGTCACCAATTGGTCGACGAGTTTGGCCACTTTTGGAGATTTCTCGCCAAATTTGTGACAAAAATTAATCACCGAAAACAGCTTGGCGATATCTTGCCAATTAGTTATTTACGTCAATGTTATTTGTCCCTGTAGTCTTATTTTTCTGGCAGATCTTCGTGTCTTCAGACTTTTCATGTGACATTATACAACAGATACTACAATTTCACATATAATTTCGCTAAGATTGTGTACAGATATACAAAATTCGTAACCGTTTCTTTCCTAGCTTACGCGTTAGAAAGCAGTCACAGGTTAGCTATTATCTGCATTAAAATGGGTGACACATACTGAAAAAAATTATAAAATCTCACCGATAGGTATGGCATATGACGAAGGTAATCTGCCATACGAATAAGACACAGCTGGTATCTTAAATAGGCAGACATGTTTGTGACTAAGTATCTGTTTTGAGGAATGAACACACTTAAAATCCGTCAGTTCCTCGGTTCTAACGGTGTAATAAAAGAGGCACGAGATCTTCTGATCATATTTTTTGATTGAAACTGGAACGTAATAAGACAAAATCGCATTATCACCACCAATGTTCCCTGTGACTTTTCATACAGTTGCGCACCAAGAAATTATAGTTGCGTAGCACAAAAAAAAAAACGGGAAAGCATGCATGAAACATTATTTGATCACCTTGATTGCATTATTTTGGACATGAGAAGTTAAATCATACATCCAGCTTCGTAGAAGCCAATGTTTAGCTCTACACATTCTCATGTTGCAGGGAATATTAGCCGCCACTGAAGCGCTAAGTCTACAACCAACGACAGAGACAGATGCACCCATCCGCGATAATTTATAAGGCCTGTCCATGTAGATAATGTTCGAATTTGAGATAAGAAAAATCACGCTCCCTTCTTTTATAGTTTTTCCATTTTTTTTAAAGAAAGAATTTACTAGCCTGAAGACTAGATAAGTTAAGGTCAATGCAGAAAATTTTAAATTTACTAAGTTTTATGAGTTTTATTCTGAATTTCATCGCGTGGCAATTCGTTTTTCCAATTTTAGATATATTCCTTTGTTCAGACATTTCGTATTACGTGCGTGAAATTTGTAATAATTTGAGTGTTAATGGGCATTAGCTCGTTATCTGTAGTAGAAATGCATGAAGTGACATCTTCCGCGACAGCGTAATTCGTGTTGCCATGCAAAGAGGATTAAAGCATCTTTCAGCTATTGCTGCGACGTAGCATTTTGAGCAAAGGGGGTTTAAACAAAAAAGCTTGAGTTTGTCGCCCAACTAGGATAGTGGTTAGTGAATCTGACTGCCATTCCAGTGCCCAGGTTGGAATTCGGAGAAGGCACGAATGTTTTTAAATGTATAGTGTTCTTGCAATTAAATGTAAAGTTCTCTCGAGCGGTTGGTAGTAGGGAAGAGGGTTGAGAGACCCTCGTACCTGTCACCTCGGGGTGCCCTCTCTCAAAACTGGGGGTGGAAGAGCTAAAGTCGGGTTGTCACCTATATGGTGCTCAGACGTCAGGCGCCTTTGACTCCTTGCTGTGTTGAATGTCATGGGCTTGTGCTGATCATTGTCAGACAAGTGAAATTGGTTACAATAACTTGGGTTTCTTTGATTAGAAACACATCCCTATCCTGTCACAACCACATTACTTCCAAGATTTCTCCCATTTCATTATTCACTCTTATGAATCTCATTCTATGAGTTCAATGCTGCCAGTAGCTGTAGCTTTCCAAATCGACGCGATAGCTGGTCTGTACAGTATTTTCTCCCTCCTTCCCGCATGCCTTCGTGGTGCAAGTGGAAAGCACGTTCAGCTAGCAATCGGAATGTCCGCAGTCCGAGTCCCGGTGAAGGCACAGCATGTTTTTCATGTTTACTGCTTCAAAAAAAAACCTAATGTGTCTATGAGACGATATGATTTTTTTAACGATTTAAACATAACTGCCTTTTAAGCATTTCAAGTTTTAAATGTAGGAGCATTTATCCAGAAAACTGACGTAGACGAAATTTTACAGATTTCACTGATTTTCAGTTTTATTTTTAATTTGTTTTTATTAAATTTACAGGGACTCTTTTTTTTCTGTTTTAAGCACTGAAAAAAAAGTACCTAAGTAAATTACAGAAAAGAAGGGTAATAGTTTATTCCAGAGATCGCACTTGGAGCCCCCGACATTATTTTGTTGTTTTTTACACTTGTTCTGCTGCCATGGATGAGTACTCAGTACATGGACCAAGACCAAGAAACAAAGAGGATTACATGGAAGTACGAGAGCGCCGATTTTAAATTTTAAAGCTGCACTGTACGTTAATGATTCACTTTCACTAAAATTCAATTTAATGCAGGCAAATAATTTGAAGCATATTTAAGGTATATTAAATACTAAATACACTCCAACTAATATTTTATATTTTATATTTAGTATTCATAGTATTGAAGTGTACGCCGATTTAAGCTTAAATGTAAAACAAATCAAAAAATATCTGATGTGACTTCCTTGTCCGGCCTATTAAATTATACATAAACTTTTGCTGCATTTCATTCAAACTTATTTCCTCAAATTTCATTACCGATTATTTCTCATTCAAATTAATTCTGTTCCAATTTGCAAAAAATACTTAAAAACTCAAAGCATCTTGATTAAAAATTGTAAAATACAGAAGAATATAAAATATCAAATACAGTTAATTTTTTTAAACAATACAAATTAAGTTTCTACGCAAAAACAAGCAATTCGGTCAGCGAGCAGGAACACAGTTTTTTTTTTTTTTAGTCCAAAAGGGCTTTGTCCCTGAAGGACTATTGTTTTCGTTTCGGAAACATTAAATGTCGGTTCACTTTTCAAACTGTTGCCACCAAATATTGCAGCCTTGTATTATACTTAAAGAAATTAAATAATGAAGAAGCTGCATAAATGTATGTATGTTTCTCGCATTGAGATAAAACGACGGTACCTAGAGCCATCGAAATTTGAATGACGTAATTTTGTTGCGAATGTGGGCATCTGGAAGCCCAAATTTGAAATTTGGAATTTGTTTTATTATCGATTTCATATTTTTCCAAACTTTAACGAATGTTTGATTAACAAACTCAAGGATTTCAAAGCAAGCAATGGTAACGTTGTACAAAAAAAACATTTTTATCTCCACCGCATGAGACTGTGTACAGCAAATTCTAAAGATATGCTCAGTTTAAAATTACTTTGCGATATTGTTCTTGAACTGAATTTTATGGTTTAAGTGCGAAGAACATGATATTTAATAAATAAAGGTAACACAGAAAATGTTAAAAAAACGCCCCTTTGGACGTAATTTAAAATCTGAAGCATTTCATATTTTCTTTTTTTTCTTTGGTCGCACTCTACAGATAGACACTGAAGCTAGTGCACAAACTGACTTAATTCATTATTCTACTAAGTTTTTCAAATGTAACTAAATGGCGGCCACGTTAAGCTTCACACAACTTAATTATTTATATTTCTATAACTATGGCATACAAATTAATTAAAGGCCTTAAAGCATTAACCGGTGCATAAGAACAGCATAATTCTATTTTTTTAAAGCAAAAAATGCACAATTTACCAACATATAAGAATAAAACAACTGAGCTCACTGAGCCGGATAACAGAGTGGGTAACAGAGTGAGTACAGTAGTACAGTAAACATATATATTTATATGTTTAGTGCGGCGGATTGCAACCAAAAAGGGAGCTGCACAATTACATGTTATAGCAGTCCCATATACTAAATTCCAAGGTTCTGAGTCTACTCGTTTTTGAGTTATGAGAGGTACATAAGTATTTACGTAAGTACAAACGTCACGAAAAAGGTCTCTTCTAAATCCATTTTACAATTACATTACAAAAAACATTCACATATATTTTTTTCTGAATAAAATAACTTTATAAGAATTAAAGAACAGCATTACAGAAAAGCATTGGTGGCAGTTTCATTGGAACTGAAGATCTCTTATTTGCAACTCCGTAAATACCAGCCAGCTTATCTGAGCTTGTAGCAAACGAAGAAAAATTTATGTAATATGTATGTAGCTTTGATCCTTTAAACGTCTCGTTGTTTTTTAAGGCTGACCTTTTACAAAAACGTTTACTTTAAATGTTTTTATTAATTACATATAATTTTGGCAAAATCGATGACTCTAAAACAGCGCTCTCCTTGTAAGGGGTGACACGAAAGCAATACTCTTAATTCTAAAACTGACATCATACACATTCAGAGCATTAATCAAATGTATTTTCATAGATAAAATTTCAGCTGTTTTTATAGATTTCACTCCAATTACTTGTAGCACACTACAGTAATAGAGTATTGTACGCACACATATTTTTAAGCGTTACCTAAGCAGAATTATTTCACAGCACTGGTATGCAAATTTTTTTTACCGTACCTTGCATTATTAAAGTTGCTCACGGTATACAGATACCACTCACTGGCCTAGCATCAATACTCCAGACGCTAATACCTCGCAGGGGCCTACCCTAGAAACGCTTTGGTATTTATTTAATTCGTGCAACTATTCACTTCCAATTAGGCACAATCAACCATAAATAAACTCCCGTTACTTTTCTAAAAGAACCTAACCATCAGTTACATAAGATATTTATAACGCATTTCGAGAAAACAAGACACATAAGCAAAAGCTGTGCCCCTCTTCTTCAAGAAGCAAAAATATGCCGTACCCCGTTTCTGACATGGCAGGGCACTTAACCGACTTAGGTTTGGCCACTACTAAGGGCGGAACTGGTGGCCGCTTTATTGTGGGAGCACCTAATAGGTGGGTCACCGTTATCTTCTATGACGGGATAGAGTCACAGGCATGCCTTTTCAAGAATTCGAAACCGGGCCCTTCAGTATCGCAGTACGCTCCCTTATCTACTATATCGTCTGGGCGACTGAAATTTCTGCCACTAACAATGCCACTTTTATTGCCAATAACAATATTAACAACAGTAAATAGATCACTTTTGTCCCGAAAATTGCTCTCTATTTCAGCTGGACCATGAAAAACAGGACATTAATGACGATCATGTCTATTTAATTCAAATTCTACAAGTATTCATAATAAGCCAATTTAGCAACCCAAAATTTAGTTGCTCAGAATAAAAACTTTAATTAATTTCTGTTTCACGTCTTTCATAATATTAATACCCGCTGTGTGCACAATTCTTGTCATAAATGCTATTCAAACTTAATTTGGTCCTCGTAAATATTTAAGAGGACAACACTACCACGCATCCTGGCTTACTCTAATGCTTAAAAGTCAAGAGACGCAGGTAATTATACGAATGATTTTCATGTGAGAGTTGTTTCGTCATCCGCTTGGTTGGCGTCTGTACACATGAATAGTAATCCTCTTGAAAAATGCAGACTTCCGCAATTTTGAAGTTGTTCTTCAAGTCATGTATTTTAAGTAAAAGTTCCGACTGAGAACAAAATAAACACAACGAGGATCCGTAACCCTAACTTTCAAGGGAAAAAAAATCTGTAAACTGAGGACATGCAATACTGATGCGTTTAGCAACAAAAAGTCCTTTTCTGACATTTCTTCCAGAGCCTCCGTGTTTTTTTCTGTCTCTCTTCTTTTTCTTCCAATATCGCTTCCTGAAACACTTTTTAAAGACACTGAAGATTAAAAAAAATTAGACGGTTATTTTAAGTGGAAGAGTAAGTTCTTGAGGTAAAAGAAAATTTTATTTTTTGCTAGTACACGCGAAACGCTTATATACATACTGTTCACATTCTGAATGCAAGTTTAATAAAACCCTAATTTTAATTTATTTTAATGAGAAAGAAAATATGAAATCTATAGATATTTAAACTAAATATTATTTTTGAACCGTTCTTTTTTTAAAAAGAGAGTTTTTAAAACAAGAAAAAAATGTATAGGGTATTTCCAAAAGGACTGCACGTAGAAATATCTCTTGAATGAATGGTCAAGACCAACAATTTCAGTTTCAGAAAAATATAGTAATATGGTATGCTTTCAAGCTGCGATAATTTTGATCCCACAGTATTTTTTTAAAAGCATAGGAGATTTAAATCACTTTTACCAGAAGCGAAAATGCGAATTTCAGGAATGTGGAATATAAAACTAAATTTTTTAGCAGCATATTAATCACCTGTAAGATTTATTTTAATTTCAATGTTATTTCTGAAGTTTAATCTCTCCTGTACTTAGTGTTTTATCTACTTTGATGAAAAATGCAAATCAAATGAGCTTAAATAAAAGGTGAAAGTGCAAGTAGAGAACTTTGCAATTGAGACCCCAAAAGCTGTAATACTGATTCGACTTGTTGGAATGCTCGCTGTCTTGATCTATTAGCCTTTTCCTTACAATTATCTAAGAAGTTGCGTTAGCATCAGGAATAGGCTCTTGATCTTTTATATTGAGTTGTAAATAGTATTTTCTGACCTCAAGAAGGGGAAGTTAGATTTTTGTTCATATCGTAAATTGCAACTTGAAACTGAGGTAGCACTAAATATTTTAGCCGCTTTTATACGTTTGTTGCTATCATTTTTTATTGAAATAACTTATCTTAGAAAAAGCGAATAGGAAAAAAAGTATGTGTTGCGTGGATGCGCTTACTGATCTTACAAGGTCAAAGGAAAAAATTCTTCCCTTTTGTCTTTTCGCAAAGGAAAGCCAGACCAAATTTTTCCTATCTGCATGCGGTGCGCTTATAGCATCAGGTGGAAGTACATTCTTTGGTATTAAATTTGGCGCAATTTATTATTCCGTTTTAGGCATTATTATTAATGTTTAACAATGTTTTTACCGGAAACTATTATGTACTATGAAGTTTTTATTAATTTCGTGAGCTGTTCCATTTTGTGAAGTTTACCGCTCATTATTGCGCAAAGTTTGAGTTATGTTTACACAAAACAATCAAATAATTCATACATCTTCCATTAATATTACTTAGTACTATTTACGTTTTATTTAATTTCGTTTAAGCTTATCGCCAAGTCTCAAAATGTATACATAAAACTTCAAAGTTGGATTTATTCTCTACTTTTTAACTCTCTCATTCTCATTAAATTCATAATGTAATTAAATTGCTTACTTAATTTCTAGTTCATCTTGCTTATGACTTCAATGCGTAAATAATTTAAACTGAATTCAAAACTTAACTGTTTTAGATAAAAAACAGGCCAACAGACATTTAAAGATTAGTAGTGCTTAAATGGAAATATTAAAGCAAATGTATTTAAAGTACCGAAAAATCTTTCCAAAGTGCATATACCAAATTTAGGTCTTATATACAATTATTTAATACGTTAATAACACTGGGAAATCTGCATTCTTTCTCTTACTTATCGTTAATATTAAACCAATTCAGAAAGGTAAATTAAAATAGAATTCTAAATATCATGTCTAACCCATACATATATTATATTCTAAGGAAACGTTTCTAATGCGGAAAGAGAGATGATATAACATCACTATTTTCGTTACTTTTATTTTATTAAACGCAGCACTTCTAAATAATAAGTCACAGAGTAAGCAAAGAACAGGTCTTTATAAAGTAAATAAGTGCTTTTTTGCTAATATTTATTGATTATATATTTATT
>KK122064.1:485613-506315 GCA_000611955.2 Stegodyphus mimosarum | reverse complement strand
TGTCCCATTGCCTTTCATAGGGCCGGGCCGGGACTGTGGGGTCTGCATCGTCGGCGAGGAGGTATCAGGAACTTGGATAGTTCACCTCGAAAGGCAGCCCCAGGACGAGGATCCATCTCTTGCGTTCTGTATGTAAAGACAGAATAAAAGACTTTTTTTCCCCCAAAACGAATTAAAAAGCTTATTTAAGATGGATTCAGAAGAGATTTTGTCGTGGCGTCTGTACGTATGTATGTATGTATCTCGTATAAATGCTTCTATGAAATCCAGCGAAATCGCCTTTCATGTGTGTAATTCTTTCTTGATGGGCATTCGTGAACTGAAATGTTTGTAATCCGAAGCAATTATGCCCATAGGAATAAATGCAAAAGGAATACATTCATTCCTGGATCGCACATGATTGCTTATTGAAATTTTGTAGCTTTTTGCGCAAATTTATACTCAAAAGCTGATGGAAATCCTTAAATATAAAAAAAGTATAAATACAATACTAAACATATAAAACAAATGAAAATTAAATTTTTCTGTACCCGTATGAAGGAGAGTGTAGGAAACAGACGGCATGAGCAGAAAATGATGATGAAGTTCATTATTTGAATTTCCTTTCTTAAAATCGTTTAGATTATTCGTTTTAAGGAGGCATCTTCTTTAGTCATTTCGTTTTGTCTTCAAGAGCCACCCAATTGTAACTGAGACTCCCTGAGCCTCTTTATTTCTCAAATTTTGTCCACAAGAGTTTTTTTTTTTTTTGCGTGTGCTTAAAACGTTTCTAAGTTAGACATAGTGCTGTTATTGAAAATTACTGCTATTTTATCAGTGTAAAATCTTCAATTGAATGGCTTTGCTTGGGCTTGGTTTATTTGACCATGGCAGAGAATTCAAGGGCTATATCGTAAAGGGACAGATACCTTCGTGGAGGACTTTCTAAGGGAGGGTGGCTAGTATAGACGTTAAACATGTGAAAAACTACAAAAAAGCCCATTCAGCCTGCCCGTTGGCAGGATTCGGACCTCGGACCGAACTACCAGTGTTCAGCGAATTTACCGCTCCACCACTGGTGGGCAACGTCTTCAAGTGAAATTTTTGCATCTTATTCCATTTTGCACACATTTGGGCAGAGCAGAAAAATATGGTACTTTTTCTTTCTTTCTCTTCTTCCAAAATCGCTTTTTCTTTCTGCTTCTGAAATGTACGTTGTTCTTTCATAACTCCACATTTTTATTGCTAACTTTCTAACTCATCGCTTTGTCAAGTAACGGAGTGTCATATATAGCAAAAAAGTCCAGTAATTTTCAACGTGCTCAGTATTGCCTGAAACTCAATCTAGACATAATTTCCTCCAGACATAATTTCCTCCAGACAAAAATTCGTGGTACTCTGAGTCACTTGCTACCAAGTTCTCTTCATAACAGTCAAGCAATAGAAAATATTGAAATTATGATTCCACAAATTTCCATGTGTTAATAATGCGAAACTTTGAAAATAATATGGTGTTTACTTGAGAGTTTGTAACTGGAGAAACTATTCGCCATCCAATGTGTTTCTTGTTCAGATAATTTATTCGTGAAATGAGGCGTTCGTGATCCGAGGTTCCATTTTAATTCTCTGACAGAACAGAAAAAAATTATTCTTCTAATTAAAGATACGAAATTATTGTTATTATTATTATCTTTATTTTTGCATAGATTCAAGATGTTTTTAAGTGACTTTGCTTGTTCATTTGTAGAGCCTTTACCCCATTTTGAAGCAGGAGACATGAAAAATGAGCAAAGTCCTCGCAGACATTCGAATACACGCCCACAGTGTTGGCCATTACACCATGAAGGCATGCTAAGAAGGCCGGAGAAATACACCATACACTCTCCCTTCCAAAGGACAACCACGGATTAGGAGACCCAATCGCCAAATTCCGGCGGTGGAAAATCATGATCCACCACATTTTTTAATTAGGGCACCACAGCAGAGTCATTAAGCCATTTAGAAGCAGCAGACATGAAAAGTAAACAATGCCCTCGCCGGAACTCGAATCTCAGACCTCTGTAATACGCACCGAGTATGCTAGCCATTACAACACGGAGGTATTCCAAGACGGCGGGAGAAATATCCCATACGCTACTGAACTGTGACTAAATTAATTCCTGCACACTTTACTAGCCAGGCTAGTGAATTCCCGCTCCATCCTAAAAAATTTCAGAGCACTGAAAATTATTTTAATACAACCTTTTTATATGATTTGAAATTTTAACATAAAATGCACGACTTGTGCTACAGACAAACTGTCTTTTCTGAGATGTAAACTAAGCAATTATATTTAATCGTTAATAAAGTAGTGTAAGTATGTCAGGATTGAGTGTTCGGTGCATACTCTTGGCAAACATATTCGTGAAATACTTCTATTCGTGAAGTCCTTCTATTCGTGAAATATTCGTGAAGTCCTGATCTTGAACAGGGAGCTGAATGCAGCTATGTTCTGTGGTAGAAAACTCTGGTTAAGTGGTGGAAGAACTGCACTTAAGAAGGATTTAAAATCCTCTTTTATTAACCCACAATTATATACAGCCACTTCCCAACTCGGGAGGGATACAGAAAATAATGACCGCACTTGGGTCTAAACTGAACAATCAAATAATTTGAACTAAAGTTAAATAGAAATTAAATCGTCGTTGCTCACAGAGCTATAAACGCGAGGTTGGCCTCTAAACTAAATGGTGCGTAGCAAGATATAACTAATACTGACGCACTTGGAATTACTTCAATAAGTAATACAGTAACAGCGCTAAGGCTTAGAATTTAAATACTAGATGGTCAGTCGAACAGAGCAGCCGTGCTCTGAGACTAAATACTCTCTCAAACTGAGAAGTTCCTACCTATCGCTTAAATAGAAACTTGATTCCACTTCAAATTAGCATAAAGCTGAAACGCGCGCTTATTCTAACGGGAAGTTGAAATAAGAACAAATAGGAAAGAAAAAATTAAAATAAATTTAGTTAAATTAAATAATTTAACTAAAACCTTACAAGTATAAGGCATTGGCTAAAAAGAGAAATTCCAAATGCCAAAACAGGTAGAACTGGAGAAATTAACAGTGCGTCGCAAGTGTCCAATTCTCATTCTCTCTGAAACTCAAACTTCACAAAGTTAGTATGCATATTTTATCACAATTTATATACTCACAAAGCTTATCTTCATTCTCGTCAGGAATACCGAAGAAAGAAGTCATAATAATGATTAAAATGATAATACTTGGTTAATTAACATTAAATTGGCTACAAATTTGTATCATATCCTGCCTAGTTAAAGTTATTTACAATTTACAGGGAAATTAATGTACAGTTTTTACTCATACGTCACATCTAGTCCAAAATTTTAAGATATGCTAAAATATTAATATATTTAAAGCAGTTAAACTGAAGCTGATAAGCAAATATATGTATTACGATGTAGCATTCATTATTTTAATTAACCAAATTATTTTTAGTTTGAACTTTCCTATCGAATTCTCAAAGTTTCAGTTGCTGCCCGAATTTAGCGCGAGTGAGATATTTATGCAAATCGCATATATCTGTTAGCAGTTTAAAAGGCAGGAGTTAACGAGGGGAAAGACAGAGCCTTGGATTTATCGCCGTAAGGCTGTGCGCGCAAAGATTTCCTCTGTCTACTGAAAGTTCGCCTTCATAGGCAATTTGCAATTACCAGTGTTTGCTAGTGAAAATTCGCATTTATTGCATTTCACTAAGAGTTAAGCTTCCCTCGCCGTCCTATTTAGAATTTAGTTAGGTATTGAATTTGTTAACACACTTTAGTTTAATATTATTTTAGTTCAGCCCAAGTAGTGGCTTACTCTCGATTTGAAGAGTTGTAAATATTTGAATAAAGGGTCACTTTTAAACCCTCCTTCTGACTTTGTAGTTTCTGCAACACTAAAGGACATAGCCTAGATTCGCTCACTGTCCTCCACATAAGGTTTCACAGTTTATGCTTACGAAGAAAATCAAGAGATTGAAGGAAGAACCTTGTAACGATACCCTCTGAGAATAAAAAAAAATCCCTCAAGATGATATTTAACTTTTATAGGAAAATATGAGAAAAAATGCGGATAAATAATTGATTAAAGTTTAGTTTTTAAAATTTATTTATTGTTTGGATGTCTTATAAAACTAACATTTTAAAATATTATTTTAATCCTACAGCGAGGAACGTTGTTTGATTTAATAAAGAGATTTTGTGCTAGCACAGAACATAAACATCTCAGTGTATGAGATTGAAAATGGAGATGAAAAAACACAGAGACATTTTTCAGATATGTCACTTTCGGTTCCTTTAAAATATATAACATCTAAGGTTAGCTGTCTGGTGCAGTATGAAAAACTGTCATGTGAAATTTTACTGTATTTCTAAAATGTCTAAGTTGGTTTTTGTCAATTTTAAGAAAGCAATAAATTTTACTTCTTCATCCATAATATATATTTCACCTTTTTTAAGCAAAATACTTTTATCATAATAATATTGATGATGAATAATTGAAAATAATAATTTCGGCTTCATATTTTATTGTTTCCATGCATAATTTAATGTATTAGGATTTAGAATTTATAAAACGTTTAAAAAATAACTCATTTTTATGACTAAATAATATCCTTTTTTTTTTTGAAATAGTTAAATTAATATAAATTTGGAAATCAAACAACAAAAATAAACGTTATATTTGCAAATGTTCACAGCAGTAGTTTCGATGGTTTTTATTGAACCATCAGCCTCAGGTGCCGAAGCTCAAATGAACGAGATAAGATATAGCGATAAGATCAGATCAGATAAGAATGGCTGGATAGGAGTTAAGCTTCCGGCGCCACCTATTGACGAAATACGAAAACTGAATCATAATTTCCTTAAAGGCTGAAGGTAAAGATGGATTAGAATTAGGGTCTTTAACTAGAACAGAAAGATTTTTGAATATGAAACACCTCTGGAAAATCTAATTCAACAATGGAAGATGCTTTTTGTATAATGTTATCTGCAGAAAATTTGAAAGCGTGATTTTCGGACCACCAATGCGCGGTAACAGAGGACTTCTGTGTTTCCTGTTTCCTAACTTACGCCTAATGTTCTTTAATGCGAAATTTTAAGGCTTTCTAAATTTGACCAATGTAAATCAAACCACACTGACAAGGAACTCTGTCAATAACCTAGGAAATCATATCCGGAATGGGATCCCTAAGTATGGAACTTGTAATTTTATTGATAGGAGAATAGACGATCCGAAAGTTCAAATTCTGTAAAATACGTGATATTTTATAGCTAATTGATGGAAAGAAAGGAATGACAACAGAATTGTTATAGTCTCCTATAACAAGAGTATGCTTTTCAGTGTGTTAAGATGAGCATTTTTTAACTGCCTGATTAATAATGTTTTGTAAAAAACCATGTCAATAGCTACTGCTTTTAAATAATTTAGTACTTGTTCAAGACTCAGTTTATCAGGACTGCTGCTTTAGTTGATTTCGTAAATATAATTGAAGTCCTGAGTACGAACAGGGAGCTTACTAAAAGCTATGTTCGTGCGTGTGTAGAAGATACAACAAAGATAAAAAGGGTTAAAATTCCCCTTTATTTGCTTATCGATTTTACAGACGTTCCCGCTCTTCAGGAAACAAAGACCAACCACTTGTGGCCTGTACGTAAAAGAATATAAGACTACTAACTAACTAAAATTTAAATAAGAGCTAACTTTTAACATTTCACACAGATGACTAGTACTAAGACTGGCCTTTTAAATGACTACGTCTGTAGTACGCAAACTGCGGAAAGCTACAATACGTCTTTAACTTTCAAGAGGGTTAAACTTCTGGCCTTAAAGGCGGACAGTAACTGATGGCAAGCTCGCGTGAAGACTCGTAGCAAGAGGGCTCTCTCCCCTTCCTTCTAATCTGCTCTTGGCAAAAAGCCACAACTTAAATACTTAAGTGTTAGCAAGTACAATTTGCATAAACATATTCACGCGTTAATTCTGACCGGAATGGAAAATAAGAGATGATAATAAAGTTTCAAAATAAAATAAAAGTTAGTGAACCTAAAACCCTTACAAGTTAAATAAAAATTGCTTGATTTTTGTTGTTGGACTTCGAAATTAATATTTGTTCGGCGTGTTATTTTACTTTAGTTAAAATAATGTTGAAATTCCTGAAATAATTTTTAAGCTTGGTGATGTTCTAAACAAAATTCCTTTTAATTTAATTAAAATACATTCTACAAACTGATGCACACATCGGTAATGAAATTACTGATTTAATCTTAGATTAATAACAACAAATATTATACTTATACCAAAGCAATTTTGGGAATATTTTATGAATATTTATTAGGTTTTGTTTGTATTTTCTGATTTTATGCTATGCGAAAGAGCAATGTGAAATTCAATATTTTTCTTAAGATCTTTCTCCAAAACACAGGATATCCATCCCAGAATATCATTGATGCAAGTTTACCATGGCAACTTCAAATTTACTAAAGACATTAACTGCAGAATAAAAGCAGCTTCTATTCGTATCTATCGGAATACACTCTGGGCTATTATTTCTTGGCAAATGTTCATATGACAGGAAGTCCGTAATAGTCTTGTTGTAATCTTGCCAAGACTAAATGGTCTAGAATGACGACGCCCATTTTGAGGAGAGTATTAGAGCGCGGTTCGGAGAAATAACAGAAATCTCTCATCCGTGTAAAAATGAAAAATCATTTACTTTCTTCGAAAGTAAACAATTTGCATATAATATATTTTTAAAGAGCTATATATCTGATATTTTAACTAGTTACTGGTCTTAATGTATGTTTGTTTAAGTAATACTTGCTTTGATAAAAGTATTCTCATTCAATTTTTCTGAACGTAACAATTTATAAAAGCTTTGTTGTACTCGAATCAATAAAATATTATTAAATTTCGAAATATTTTTACAATTAAAAATATTCGCATATGTAGAAAATAGGTGGCTTTTGTTTGTATATATTAATACAAAAATAATAAGTTGAAATGTCTACATCATAATGCTCATATCTAATTAAAATTTTAAAGAATCTTAAGTCATGTTTTCAGTAATATTATTTCTACAGAAATGATAATCTTGCTATATTTGCAAATTATTCGATTTTCGTTATACTGCCGGCACCCTCCATTATTAGAAACACTTTTAAGGCGGACGGAAACTGTGTTAACACAAACAACATTTCCCAGCAGCTATGCACACAGCAAAAAAAAAAGGGATAGTTCTATATCTCCTGTTCTACTGCTGGGCCGATTGACGAAATTCAAACTGTGTTTTTCATGTCTGGAAAGCTCAACTTAGGATATATATTTGAGTTATATATAGAATCATTCTAGTATAGGTATTTTGATACAAAATCGGACTTTTTCTGAAATAACATAGCAATTTTTTTTTCTCGTATTTCGATTCTACGACTCAAATTATACCTAAATATTAAATTTTGTAAAATTTGGTGCGAAATTTACGGACACATTTATAAATTTAACTTAGCGAATTTTTTTCTGTTTGCACCAAGAATAATTCACTTGGCGAACTTCTTAATATGTGGCAACCTATTTTCCTTCCCTTACATTGTGCAGAGGTGGAAAAAACGACACATCGTTGCTGCCGTTTTACAATGTGAATAAGAGGAAAAAAAGTCACATTGTTCTACTTTCAAATAATTTTAACAAAGTGCGTAAACTACGTCATTATCACTTTTTTTCGTCATTATCACTTTCAACAAATATGCCAAATTTCAAAATGCGCCAATATATAAATACACGTATATCTTTGGAAACCTTGAATAAAGAGCTCTAATTTTTTGCAGGAATACTTAGAAATAAATCTACTTTAAGATTATTGTAAAAGTTTTAAAGGTTATAATTCAAAATGTTTTTTCGAAAAATTTATAAAAATTATTTAAAAGTACAAATTTTAAAAATAAATTATAAAAAATGGGTGAATTATGTTTGGAATGAACTTAAATTTCGAACTATGTAAAAAGGAATCAAATACGTTTCCTAAGAAAAGAAATATTAATAAATATATATCAAATTCAATTAACATTGGGGAGCTAAAATTTTGAGAGCTAATTTTTGAAAAACTACTCCAGCGATTTTTACAAAATTTGGCAATTTAGCATAATTTGAGACATAGAATCGAAATATTGAAAAAAATTGGCATGTCATTTCAGAAAGTGTCCAAATTTTGTGTCAAAATACCTATATTTGAACAATGCTATATATAAATCTAATACATATCCTAAGTCGCGCTTTCGAGGGATGAAATACACAATTTGAATTTCGTCAATCGGCCCAGTATAACGGGAGATATACAACTGTACCGTTTTTTTACGCAGTGTACATGATCTTGTAAAATATATTTTCAATTAATTTCAGCTTCTGTTAGAATGAATTACAAATTGTTTTTTAGACCGTTGTGTCATTAGATCTTTTCATTTAGCACGAACTTTTAAAGCAGTCCATTTTTTGCTCTCGTTTCTCTCAATTAAAATTTAAATGAATTGTATTTACAATAAATATTTACATAAATTTATTGCATTCGAGTTTAGGTACATGTAAATTTTCTGCGCGCTCACCCCTGTCAATTCTCTGACAGGTCCAGCGGCACTGTTCGACAGTTTCGTGGATGGTATTCTGGTTGTTTTCTGGAGACAACAATTAATGTTAAGTCATGAGCAGTAAGCGAATGAGTCGTGGCCAGCAGAAAACAAACAGTAGACAGTGGTTTAAGTAAGAAAAGTATAACTGCCTAAAAGCATGGAATTACCACATCTGACGTATCTATAAAACTAAACGATCGTGAAAACAGTCTTAATGCTTCTGCATCAGATTCCGGGAACAAATCAAAAAGATATCTCAGTACTAAGTATGAATTTGTCGCAAATTTACTTCTGGAATGTTCAACCATATGCACGCTTCCTGTGCACCTTTAAGTGGATTTATAATTTAGTCAAAAGCAAAAGAGATTGCACAAAGTTTGGATATTCAACATTTTACCGTTTTCAAAAGAGCCACTCAGTTTCATGATTACTGATTTGTGGTGAAACTAAAAACGTTGATGGAGCAAACGTTGGTGGTATAAATGTAACCAAGTGAGAGAAATGTATGCCTTGACTGATATGTACAATGTGCTGAAACAGCACCTTTTAAAATCTTTCCCCAAGTCGCGACACCGGAATAAAATTTGACATTGCAGAGCACGCCGTAACCATAGTTAACTGCTGTCCTTGCATGTAATGTAGACGGCAGTGACAACCACCGGCTTGGGCTGATCGATAAGTGGCAGAAACCCGTTGGTTTAAGAATATAAACTTTCCCAGGCATCTAATCTCACCATAAGAAAACTTGGATCGACATCTCATCACTTAAACGGTTTTTCGTTTAAATACTAAAATGTTATCTCACAATAGACAAGTTCTTATGACAAGGGACAGGTTTACATCCATAACATACACGATCTGAATTCAGTCTAAGTACAGTTTCAGCCGACAATTCATAAAGTCATCTTCAGTTTCTGAATAAAAACGTTATTGCTCTTATGAAGAGGTTTCACCGCAAACGACTTGTAGGAACTGTCATTTCCGCTGCAGAAAAGGGCACGGAACTATGAACTTGGAGGGTGCTTGATGCAATAAAAGCAGTCGCGCAGCATTCTGGGTCTGTGTTATCACAACATATACAAAACTGTTTTAGCACAGCCTGGAGACATGAAGGCATTAATACAGTTGACAAGTTAGATGGTGATACAGTTACCACTTCACGTACGATGGGAATATTCTGCAAGATGTTGCGAACCCTGACATTAGCTTTAAAGAGTTTGTTAATGTAGATGACGATGTTGCTGAGTGTGCTTAAGTGGAATAAGTTGCAGCCGTGTAAAAACTCTCTCACACTGAGAGGTTCCTACCTATCGCTTAAATAAAAACTTGGCTCCACTTTAAATTAGCATAAAGCTGAAACGCGCGCTTATTCTAACTTGAAGTTGAAATAAGAACAGATAGGAAAGGCAAATTTAGTTTAAACTAAAACCTTACAAGGTGGACGATGCTAATCAGGCCACGCGCCAAGAAGTGTTCCACGCATTGGGCAATTTGCATTGCTAATGTCATAAGGACTGGATGTTGTGGCCTGGAACTAAGTATGATATATGTCAACTTAAATGAATTAAGTAAACATTAATGTGCATTAAGAAAAACAAAATGAACAATGTAAAGAACAAAAATATTTTGCATTATTTTGCCTGCTATAAATATCAAAATATAAATGAATAAATCAGAAGTAAAAAGGTTTCAGATTGTAAATTACTTTCAAAGGGGCGTTTTATTAATATTTTGTGTGTTACTTTTATTTATTAAATATCATATTCTTCGCACTTAAACCATAAAATTCAGTTCAAGAGCAATATCGCAAAATAATTTTAAATTGTGCATATCTTTAGAATTTCTGATACACAGTGTCACGCGCTGGAGATAAAAAATATTTTTTCTGTGCAACGTTTCCATTGCTCACTTTGAAATCCTTGAGTTTGTTAACAAAAAATTCGTTAAAGTTTTACAAAATATAAAATCGATAACAAAACAAATTCCAAATTTCAAATTTGGACTTCCTGATGTCCATATTCGTAGTAGGATTACGTCATTCAAAATTGGATGGCTCTAGATACAGTTGTTTTATCACAGTGTCAGAAACATACATACATTTATACAGATTCTTCATTATTTAACTTCTTCAAATATAATACAGGACGATAATATTTTGTAATAACAATTTGAAAAGTGAAACGGACATTCAGAGTGATTCGACGCAAAATCGCAAAACGAAAACAATAGTCGCTTAGGGACAAAGACCCTTTGGACCAATAAATCGCACACGTTAGCAACACTGCTTTAGGCCTGCATGTGCAGCAAAGCAACATACACAGATTAAACAAAATTGATGACACCGTGCAAGTTCTCTTATACGGTATATTAAATTACACACATTTTTTTGCTGCACTTCATTTAGATGTATTTCCTTGAATTATTCTAACTGGAATAACTGATCCCTTAAGGCAAACCAAAAATGACATCAGGAATTGCAAATTTTCAAATTAAATATCCCGGTCAATTTTTGTTACAAGGGAGTCAAACTTCTAATTTTATTTTCTCACGACGAGTATAAAACTTTCCCAAATATAAGTGCAAGAACAGGAAGACCGCATTAAAAGTAAGATTTTGTTACTTGTCGAAACCGCTGCTTAGACATTTAATACAACCTGCCTCCAGGCATCCACCAAGAACTCGTTAGCATCCATGCCAAGAAAGTCGCAGTTGTTTTGCAGTAAATGGTCACGCAACGCGTTATTGAGTAGATGGTCATAATGCTTTGGCTCTTCAGTCTAAGGAAAAGATTTTAATGCTGAGTTTTACACAGTTCCATTCCAAACCGTTGTTGTTTCTTGGTTGTCGCCAAGGAAAGTCGCAGTTGTTTTGCAGTAAATGGTCACGCAACGCGTTATTGAGTAGATGGTCATAATGCTTTGGCTCTTCAGTCTAAGGAAAAGATTTTAATGCTGAGTTTTACACAGTTCCATTCCAAACCGTTGTTGTTTCTTGGTTGTCGCCAAGGAAAGTCGCAGTTGTTTTGCAGTAAATGGTCACGCAACGCGTTATTGAGTAGATGGTCATAATGCTTTGGCTCTTCAGTCTAAGGAAAAGATTTTAATGCTGAGTTTTACACAGTTCCATTCCAAACCGTTGTTGTTTCTTGGTTGTCGCCAAGGAAAGTCGCAGTTGTTTTGCAGTAAATGGTCACGCAACGCGTTATTGAGTAGATGGTCATAATGCTTTGGCTCTTCAGTCTAAGGAAAAGATTTTAATGCTGAGTTTTACACAGTTCCATTCCAAACCGTTGTTGTTTCTTGGTTGTCGCCAAGGAAAGTCGCAGTTGTTTTGCAGTAAATGGTCACGCAACGCGTTATTGAGTAGATGGTCATAATGCTTTGGCTCTTCAGTCTAAGGAAAAGATTTTAATGCTGAGTTTTACACAGTTCCATTCCAAACCGTTGTTGTTTCTTGGTTGTCGCCAAGGAAAGTCGCAGTTGTTTTGCAGTAAATGGTCACGCAACGCGTTATTGAGTAGATGGTCATAATGCTTTGGCTCTTCAGTCTAAGGAAAAGATTTTAATGCTGAGTTTTACACAGTTCCATTCCAAACCGTTGTTGTTTCTTGGTTGTCGCCAAGGAAAGTCGCAGTTGTTTTGCAGTAAATGGTCACGCAACGCGTTATTGAGTAGATGGTCATAATGCTTTGGCTCTTCAGTCTAAGGAAAAGATTTTAATGCTGAGTTTTACACAGTTCCATTCCAAACCGTTGTTGTTTCTTGGTTGTCGCCAAGGAAAGTCGCAGTTGTTTTGCAGTAAATGGTCACGCAACGCGTTATTGAGTAGATGGTCATAATGCTTTGGCTCTTCAGTCTAAGGAAAAGATTTTAATGCTGAGTTTTACACAGTTCCATTCCAAACCGTTGTTGTTTCTTGGTTGTCGCCAAGGAAAGTCGCAGTTGTTTTGCAGTAAATGGTCACGCAACGCGTTATTGAGTAGATGGTCATAATGCTTTGGCTCTTCAGTCTAAGGAAAAGATTTTAATGCTGAGTTTTACACAGTTCCATTCCAAACCGTTGTTGTTTCTTGGTTGTCGCCAAGGAAAGTCGCAGTTGTTTTGCAGTAAATGGTCACGCAACGCGTTATTGAGTAGATGGTCATAATGCTTTGGCTCTTCAGTCTAAGGAAAAGATTTTAATGTTGAGTTTTACACAGCTCCATTCCTAACCGTTGGTCGAAATGGATTACACATTAGGTATTTATGAAGCAGGAGACGCGAAAAATGAGCAATATCCTCGCCGCGACTCGAACCACGGACCTCTTAAGTACGCGCCGAGCGTGCGGACCACTACACCACGAAGGCATGCGAAGAAGGCGGAAGAAATACCTTATATACTTCCCCCTTTTAAAGGGCGACTGGGGATTAGGGGTACCAATCGCCAAATCTTAGTGGCGGAGAATCATCAACCACTACCTTTTTTAGTTCTGGCGCGAGTGTAGAGATATTATGTATTTTTGTAGTAGCAAAAGATATGAAAAATGAGCAATGCCATCGCCGAAATTCGAACCACGAACCTCTCCATTACGCGCCGAGCGTGATGACCACTGCACCACGAAGTCATGCGAAGAGGGCGGGTGAAATACATTATAAGACATTCAATTCTTATGTTATTTTACAATGAAGTAAGTTACTATCCTTATATGAATTCAAAAAAATTTAGAAGTTTAGAATCATGCAACTGAAAATAAAATTTAAAATAAGAAAACTAATAACGAGTTTAAGAGAAAACTAGATATTGAATTATTTTTTAGCATAAATGAGACAAGAAAACACTAGAATTAGAAAGTGGCCCATCAGACTATTCTATCTGATTTCGCTGCGGCAATAAACATGTTAGTGATAATAAAACTAAGATGCGAATTTTTTTTGGAGAAATACCAGCACTTGCTGGGCCTTTCCGATATACTTAAGACAACACAAATAATGAAAACTGATTTTCTTTTCAGAATCTAAAACAAAGAAACATTTTATCATGTTAGTCAAAGCAAATGAAATGTAAAGTTTTAAAACTTTTAAAGGAAATTTGTGAAAGCAAAAGTAATTTTATTTTTAAAGGTTTTTTTAACTTATTGACAAAAGCTGATGTGTGCTTATTATAAACTTACTGACAAAAGCTGATGCGTGCACCACATGACTTCCATGTACCGAACATTAAATTATACAAAATGTTTTCCTGCTTTTCACTTAAACTTACTTCCCGAATTTCATTAAAGATATATTTCTCATTCAATTAACTCAGTTCTCAATTCGCGGCAAGGCAAAAATGCATAAAAGCTCAAAATATTTTCATTAAAAATTGAAAGATATAAAAAAACATAAAATACCAAATGCAGTTACGTAAAAAAATCTGAAGGGTACATCACATGACTTCCTCGTACGGATTATTAAATTATTCACATTTTTTGCTGCATTTCATTTAAACTTCTTTCCTCGAATTTAATTAGACATAGATTTCTCATTCAATTAGTTCTATCTCACTTCGCGACAAGGCAAGTCTACATAAAACGTCAAAATATCTTTGTTAAAAATTGAAAAATACAGAAAAATGTTAAAACACAAAATACACTTAAAACAATTTTTACAAATTAGAGTTTCTACTCAAAAACAAGCAACTCGGCCAGCGGCCAGGGAAGCAGATTTTTCGATGGACAAAACTGAAAGTTTACTTTTGGTTTCACACGGTAAAAAAACACTGAAGGTGTAGAAAGACTAACTATTCTGCTAAGTTTTAAATGTAAACAAATATGGCTGCTATGGTAAGAAAAATTAGGCTTAGATGCACTTAAACAACTTTTAAATTGTCGATAATTCTGCAAATACTGCATTCAAGTTAACTAAAGGCATAAACACCTTAACCGGCAGATAAGAACAACATAATCCAATGATTTTTAAAACAAAAAATACACAATTTACAAACATATAAGAATAAAGAAAGTGAGCTCATGGAGGCTAGTAACTGAGTGGATATATATGTATATATATATATATCCACTCAGTTACTAGTTACTATTAATACTAGTTAATCTTCTTAATACTAGCTTACTAGTTAATGCACTCAGTTACTCTTAATCCGTACTTGCATTCCAGTCATTTGGTTTTAAAATTTCGAAGACAAGTTGGTACATTTTTGCTTACTAGTTTGTTTTTTACTACAGTTTTTAACTTTAATTTTATGGATTTTTTCTTATAATCTTCTTATGATTTTTTGAAATTTTTTCTTGAAATTTTGTTTTTGAAATGAAAAAAGAGTGTAGGCGATATACCTTCTAAGTAGGCATCTCGTTTAGATTAATTGTGTTCTTAGTTAAAAAAAAATAATGATTCTTTTGGTTTTGTGACTAATATCTTTATTTTGATTGAGTATCAATTAGTATTTGAATCTAGCAAATAATTCGATGCTTACTTGGAAGTAAGATGAAACACTCTCTTATTTTGGTTATTGTTAATGGATGGTAGATTGGTTTATCCCCTTGATAAGTCGATTAATCTGCTATCAATAACAGTAACTGGTTTTTTAATACCTAAAACGTTTTCTTTTGATTTTGGCTTTTCTGCGATTTAGTTTTACCTTTACTGTGTTGAAAGCAAGGAAGACAGAAAATTCTATAATTTTTTTTTTAATTCTGAAAAATACTTTTTCAATGATGTTTTTAAATTAAATTTCCGTTGCTTGGAGATGTAATATGGAGAGTCTATTTTTTAAAATTTATAGTGAATTATTGCTTTATTACTTTGCAGCTTTAGCGCAAGTCTTGGGCTTATTAATTTACGTTTAATTACTTTCATTATAAATATATATACATATATTTATATACGTTTTGTGCGCTCGATTGCAACTGTTATGCGAGGTACAAACATACGTACGTATATACCTGCAGATACCACGAAAAAATCTCTTCTGAATCCATTTTAAATCAGTTTTATAATTTGTTTGGGGAAAAACAGTTCTTTCTTCTGTCCTTACTTACAGATGTCACGCAAAAACATCGTTAAATTGCATTCGATAGCGGTCAAAATGGATATTTTGTTGAAATATGGTACCTCAAATTTTTTGTGATTACAATACTTCCTTTACCTCGTACAAGGAAGTAAAAACAGATAATTTTATTTGCAAAAGCATAGCATCTGTGTTTAATACTATTAAAAGCATATTTAATGTATTCAAAATATTCAGCCTTGGCTATTTAAGCACCGTTTGGGCAAGATTTATGTTAAACCTATATATATATTATATTAAACTCTAATAATTGTGAAAAATTTTGTAAGACACAAATTCAATCTGCCTAAAACAGATTAATTGTGAGCAGAGATTATAGGTTAAATTCATGATCCATAAATGTGTAAGTCCGGAAAGTTTGCAATCAGCGACTGCTGACACTTAATTTAGAAACAACGTGTTGTAAGTGATACAGATTTCAATAAGGAATTCAACAAATTCATCTCATCATTAATCAATTCATTAATTACATTATTACTGAAACATGCAGGAATTCTAGAGTAATTGTATTTACTTTGGTTACCAGTTATTATTTGAAGTATGTTAAGATGAACTTGGTTATGCGAGTGTAATTGCATCAAAATGTTTATTATGCATTAATGTTTAATGTTTAGTAATATTGAATCAGGTAATTGATTAAGCTGAAACAGATTATTATGAGAGAGAACTTACTGTAAATTTTCACTTCATTTTAAAGAAATTGTGGAGAGAATAATTTGATTCATATATTAAATTCTCTTCATTAAGTTAATGTTTACCATAGCAAAAAATCTTGTTTCTCCACAGGAAATCATTTTAATATGATGAAATGAAAATCTTTAATAATGGCATCGTCAAGTATTCGTATATACATCAGTAACATATACCACTGAATATATTGAAATATATACGACAATTTTGCCAATTGGACACGGTAAAAGTAACGAAGAAAAGGAAATCTTTGTTACTTGCTTGTAAATGTATAAAAATAATGTAAAGTAAATTGAAAAGAGAAAAATTCAAGCGAAATATTTTAACCAACAGATGCGCAAAAGAATTCAGCTACATTCTGTGTTAAGCAACTGTGACAAAGTTTACTAAAGTTAAACTTATTTAAGGAATTATCTTTTGGGGTATTTACGAAGTATTTATTTTAGAGATTAAGTATTTATTTATCGTTTATTTATTTTAAAAGTCAGGAAAAATACAAAAATATCAATGCAACCATTCATTCGTCTTGAAACGGAAGCCTGGATAAAACTATTGAAGTTCTGCTACTAAACACATACAGTAATTCAGATTGCGATATGTATTTAACATTTTATACTAAATCCTATAGCCTTTTAGTTTTTAAAATATAAATGATGTTTTTCTAAACACAACATTTATGAATTTGGGGTTTTCTCTTACTAAATATCCTTACTTTTTTAGATTAAAAATGACTTATCATTCAAATTAAAGGAACTTCATTTTATTTTTTCCGATTTAAAATCAATAAAGAATGTATTAAAAACCAAGAGAAACATTTTAAAACAAAGGTTAGGTTAGTTTATTCAATTATGGCAAAGCACACGAGGGCTATCTGCTTAAAGGGAGGGATGCCTTCGTGGAGGACTTTCTAAGGGAAACTGGCTCGTATACATGTTACACATGGGGAAAACCAAGTAAACGCCCATGCAGCCAGCCCGTTTGCGAGATTCGAACCTCGGACCGAACTAACAGTGTTCAGCGTCTTTACCGCTCGGCCGCTGTTTAAAACAAAAGCTAAAAATGGTAAATTTTCTAGCATTTTGATTCATTTTCAGATGCAAAATTTGATTATTAACTTTAACTAATTCTAAACTATTTTAAGCCTAGAAACATCTGGCTGTATTGCACTTGCTAATACACTTAAGATCACAAGAGGTTAAAAAAAAGCCTGATCCTCAATATGTGAGTTTCTTAAAGAAAAATTCAAATATTGAGGAATACGAGATATTTGAGTTAAATATGTAAACAAAAACGTAAATAATATTCTTAAAAATGTAAAGAGGTACCTGTTTGAACGTTTTTCGTTTTCCGAGAAAACAAAATCATAACTTGATTCTTTGAAAATACTCGCACGAATATTTTAAACAGAAAATAATTCACTATGATTCAAGTTATAATTTTGGAAGTACCTACAATTATAGTTTAGTTTGCTTGTTTGATTACGGAAAAGCACCTGTGGGCTAGCCGCCTAAGGGGTCGTATGATTTCGTGGACGACGTTTTAAGGATAATTGGCTTGTATTCAAGTTACCATGTTACTACACGAAAACTGATTTGTATCCACGTTCGCTGAAACTATAAAACTGCTCACCCTGCCAACCCTCCGGAACTGGATCTTTGATCGAACTACCTGGTGGTCGGCTACTTTCCCGCGCAGCTGGTCGTGAATTTACCATTTTAGAACAACTTATGTTTAGCATAATTATTTTATTGTCTATTCAGAATACCGTAAATATATTTTAAAATTCCCTTTGATTGTATTGCACTTTATTAGAAAGACCGTTATGTTGTTCTTTGAGTAGCGTAGTCGTGACTTATCTCACTTCTCTGACAGAGCCCATAAACATCATGGTGGCAAGGAGTACAAGATTGCGCCTGTCGTTGACGTACACTGCAGGTGACAGTACCCCATAGAGCAGCAACCTTGAGCATCCTACAGGTAAAAGTACGACACCATACAGCTCAGTTCCGCTACCAATTTTAATTTAGAGCACCCCGGAGGGGAGGGGGGGGGTCCGAAGGTCTCCCAACCCTCCTTCCCTACCACCAATCTCTCAAAAGGACTTTTTGCTCGCCGCACATTTAGAGAGTGCTCGTGTGGCACGGACATATACATTTATAAACATCCATGCCTTTTTTGGGATTCGAACCCGGGCTCTTCGGTACGGCCATCAGAGTCACTAACTACTATCTCAGTTGGATGGCGAGGTGAACATATTTATATATTTTGGCATTTGAAACTTTTGTAATCTCCGTAGTCAGCTTCCTTCTCTTAATAGTTAAATATAAATGAAAAGGATTCCTGTTTGGAAGAAAATAGAATACTTTTATAAGGGAAACACTCTGTTATTTAATTAATTGCATATTATCCTCATATCTAATTCACACTTACATAAAAGGTGTGTAACAGAAAATTCTTCTTTCGAAATGGGAAAATTTTACCAGTTCTTAGATAAAATCAAACTAAAATGGCTTTACAGCACGCAATGAAAGGCAGGGTGCGATGCGTTTTCTTCTTTTCTTAACAACCTTTAGAGGCAGAAAACGTCGCCGGAGCTGTTTTCCGGTAGTAACAGCTCGCTCTATCCTAATCACCTGCCAACCGTAGGCAGTAAAAGGCCCACCACTACCATTTTGCTGCTTGAGCGCTTTCCAAAACTGTTCCTAAAAATGCGCGCAGGCAATTTCGTTCCTTGCCGTTTTTCGTTTCTTTTCAGCTTGCCATTGCTAACAGTGTCCCAAGGCAGGCAACTGATAAGCGCCCTAGACTGAAAACCGTTTTCTAAGTGGAGTGTTCTATGTAACACGTTGTTATATCGTCTGCAGAGGTGATAGTTTTTAGCAGCCGAGTCAGAAGTTTTATGGGAAGTTTCGCAGGTGAAATGACGCAATCGATATGGGTCGGAGGCTCCAAAATGAAAATTTTACAACAACGAATTTATTTTCAATATATTCGTCGCCGCTGAAAGCACTGTTCTTATATTTTTGCTCTATTGAATTTTATATGAAATTGTCAGTTTATTTCTATGTAGTTATGCACATTTAACGCAACCACAACTTTTATTGAAAGTTCTGTCCATAAATCAATATCTCCCCAACGTTTTTATTTATGACTTCAAACAAAGAACGGACTACAAAAGAAAACTTTTAGAGAAGCTGTTTTTATGGTATGTTAGTTATTATTTAAAGCAGTGTACTTGTTGTTCAAAATAATACATAAAAATTAATTTATCTCTGGTAAATTTTCTATGTTTGAATATCATAAATAACATGCTTCCTAGAATTCGTCGTCCCAAATTCGTTGTTTAATGCCTTTATTTGATAGGGAAATTATTTATCAATCATCAAGACATCTAAATTGTAATTTATTTATCACATATCTTATATTCCCGCAGCGTCAAAAGGAAGCTTTTAGCTTACATTTACTTGCTCAAACAGAGAATAACCATGTACGCTATTAAAATTTGTGTGCGTCTACCTGTTTGCTTATTTACTTGTGGCATCATGTTCTCCGGAATGCCGGGGTGTTGAGTTTCGAGAGAGGTAACCAGTTTCCAAAAATTCGTAGAAGACATTTCGACCATTCTCATCTTCGCACGAATTTAATTAGTCAATATTATTTAAAAATTATTTAATGCTAATTTTTGCACTCCTTTTTTAGTGGTAACACTCTCGTTCTATGCAGATAAAAATCAGCTTTGCTTCGAAAAGTTTTGTCATTATTCGCTTTCAAATTGTAGAGTTTGTTTATAAGATTTGTAATTTTTACAAAATATGAAATAAAATTTGCCAAACAGCATTTATATTGCCAAACATTTGCCACACATTAAATATATTATTCCCGATTCCAAGAATTTGTGGGAAGCCATTTCGACCTTTCTCATCTTTGTACGACTTTAATTGATTTTAATAAAAATATACCACTGGCAAATCCTATATATATATTATTATTATTATATAATATCATATTCTGATATTCCAAAAAGCACGCAATTGTATGTGACGTCATTTTATGTCGAAAATGTTTGTTTAATGTCAGCATTTTAAATAAATAGCAACTTTTTTTGCTTCAGGTAAAGATAACGGACTGTCACCTTAACTCTTCTAGAAAACGAGAAAATGTTGTTATATTACGTTAAATTTAAATCATGACGTCACACGTATTAACGTAAAGTGCCAAAAGTTTCTGTTTCCTGGTTTGGCAACAAAAATTATTTAGGTTAGGTTAGGTTATTCAATTATGGCAAAGCACACAAGGGCTATCTGCCTAAAGGGAGGGATGCCTTCGTGGAG
>KK122064.1:474334-485541 GCA_000611955.2 Stegodyphus mimosarum | reverse complement strand
GATTTTATTAATACTGAAATATTTTCATGCATTTTCCTTTCAGGTATACATAATTGCAAATTTTAACTGCAGATAATTATATGATATATGTGTGCATAATAATAAGTTAATAATTACAAATTTAGTTTTGGCCCTAGCCCACTTATTTGGCTGGATTGCCCATTAACACATAAATAAAATAAGCACATTATCACATTTTAATTATATTTCACACACTAGCTATTTGATCAACTGGATCTTATCAGAACGCTTCTTGCTTGCTGTGCACACTTGTTACTATGTTAAATATTAAACTAATCATTTTTATGCTAGTGTATATGGTTTATTTAATTTTGAAGATAGCTTAAATTTGTTGATGTTATTTGATATTTTTTCATATATCATACTGGTAACTAAGTTAATATTTTCTTTTATTTACTACTGATAAAAATATTTATTAAACGTGTGTCTGAATAATAGGAATTATGCACAAAATAACAAGATTCTATTTTGTTGAAACATAATATGAGAACTTTACTATATTTTTATTACATTTACATTACTATATTACTACTATATTTTCCTGCATTTTCAAAATTAGGTCTCAGAAATTTATCAGGGAAATAAAAATGGCCTTTCAAAGACCATTTTCCCGAATTTAAAAGTATGTAATGAATGTGTTTCAGTACTCATTTACGGTTAATATTATTCACGATAGTAATATTTATAAATTAATATTTTGTAAATATTTAATAGTTAAGATATTTGCAACTTATAATTATTTTCATAACGAAGTTTTGGTTTTACTCTAGTCCTTGAGTTTTGGTGCCTCTCATTTTCCAAATGAGAACACGTGGTATTTGAAACGTGTATTCAATGTTCTGCATTCAGTTTAACGTTTATTAAAATTCAGTTTCTGTATATTAAGAAATGTTTTAATATACTGCATGTTTAATTCTTCAAATTATGTTAAATGTCACACTTTTAAACAATTGAGCATTTGATAGAGTTCTTTAATGTTTACCCTGAATAATAGAGACTGATTTGAGAAATAATTTATGTATTACACCTATTCACAAAATCCCTTGTGCAGTGTCCGTTTACGCAAACATTGGCGATAAAAATATAGTTGTAATCACTAAATTGATTTGAATGACGTAAGTATTCCAGTGTTGGTATTTGTAATTAAAGGGGAAAAAAAGATCAGTTTAAAAGAAAATACAAATAGTAGCATTTTTACGTTCTATTTGAACCTGTATTTACATTTAGAAAAAATGATACGGATATGAAAAATGAAAAACAAAATACTAAACTCCCACAGAACAAAAATTGACAGTGATATTTAATTTCAATATTTTTAATATTTGGAGTCTTTTTCAAGTTACTTGGAGGGGTCGGTTAATACAAAAATTCGGATAATTTAAGATTAATTTCATCCCCTAAATACCATTCAACTATATCTCTTGAAATTTACAAGTGTGTAATATAATTTAATTTCTAATTTTGTAACAAATGATGCACTAAATAAATTTCCACATGAGTAAATTAAAAGTTTTCTAATGTTAAAATTGTTATATTCGCATAAGTTTTATTTCTTTAGAATCATAATTTAATAAGCATAGAAAACTTTCATTAAACTAGAAATATTTTTATTTAAAATTTATACAAATGATGTTACGAGCTGACTATGCGCCAATACCTAAATTTTCATTTAGGTATTTTCATTCATTGCCAGTTTTCTCTACGACACGAATTCTGAGATTTTGTGAATGAGATCTTTTTTATGTAAAATATTATATTGATGAATGTCTTTCATTACTATGTGCAACGAAATGCTAGTCAAGTAATTTATTTGCATCAGAAAGCTTCTTCTAGGCTGAAATCGTATTTAATCTTGTATTTTTCCCAACTTTTCTTCTAAACTTACCGCTTGAAAATCATATAGCGTGCACACTACTTCTAAGTAGATGACTTAAATTTAAAACACAGCATATGAGAAAGCCCGCTTGAAGAAAAACTAACAATATTATTAATATGTACTTCAAAGAACCTGTCAGTTTCGGTAATATTATTTTTAATTACTCACAATAATTTCCTTTTTACGTATATATTGTTGCGTTATACGGGTTTGTGGATTTGAGAGTATCCGATGAAAACACGATGCAGAACAATAAAAGCACAATTTATTTACAAGAATCACTATTTACAGCACAGTTCCAAAATTACGTTTAAAAGCATCAAAAATCTACAATAAATACGCTGAAACAATCAGCGACACAGCTTCAGGCTGTAACTGTAAAGGTAGCTTCACGGCAACACTAAACTTATAATAAACACCGTGGAACAATCATCAATACACTTCAAGCTTTACTGTAAAGGTAGCTTCACGGCAAAGCACTATCTCGATCGCTTTCCGTTCACAAAACTTTCGCGTAGCTTAGCACTCACAGTAAGCAGCTATTCTCACACCTCTCACAACAAATCCCACTGCCGGCTCTCAGAAACGCAAGGGTTTATATAGCTTTTTCTTAGGTTCCACAGGTTTCGAGAAATATCTCTACTGGAAATTATTCTAGAAGCTTCCCGATTGGACCATGGGATATCGCCGATTTGGTCACAAAATGGCCGATAAAGTCGCCAATCTGGCAACCCTCCCATACACTATTTTATGGCAACCCTAGGGCTATGCCGGAAAGCTTACATACAGGCGCAACCGCCGAATTTTTCGCAACAATATTTTACATTTTTCCATAAATCAGAAGTTCTAAATCATATGCTGAAAAACGTAGGGGTAAATTACTCGAGGAAGTGAAATGTGCGATTAAATAAGATGTCTTAATTTTAATAGCCTACAAATGTAATCATTTGCCCTCTTCAATTTGTGTACCGCCTCTGAATTTGATTTTGAACACTGCAAATTAAATACCTCGCCAATTCTTGTCGTACGGGGTTCATATATTTTGCGTTTTGTTTTTTATAATGAGTGTACAAGTTTCTTAAATATAACTATAGTGACCGGGGAAAGTATGAAAATTTAGGTGCTTTCATTTTTGTAAGGATTTCTTTTTTAATTAAAAGCTGTCAAAATGTAAATATTTCCTTTATTTGAACCGTTTTTATAACTGCAATAAACCCAAATTCTGTACGTTTTTAGACCAAATTGTTATATACTGCTTAAAGTCACCAGAAATTTCCAGTTATCAACTCTATTTCTATTTGCATTTATTCTCACATGGTCAAATCGTTTAACTCTTTAATGAACTCAGTAGATTTTTATTTTTCTTTATGTACGATTTTGTTCAACAATGAATTTTTTTGACATTGAGCACTTAGAGCTGCTACAACTCTGGTCCTCCAAACATAGACTTATTCGCTACAACTTCTAAAACAGTCATTTATTTTCCTGGGATATCTTCAATGATTTGCTCGCCAGAAATCTAGAAGCCACCTTTATTATATGATGTATACTTAATGCAACATTTTGCTCCTAACTGGTTAACAGTATTTTCCACATTTAGGATTTTCGAGTCAAATATGAACTGTCTAAAGAGCCTCGATTTGCTTTCTGAACAATTAGGACAACAAAAGCTCCAACTGCAACAGGTTTCAGTTTCGTCTTCGTAGTTCCAAAGACGTTACCTAATGCTCTTTTCTGAACTTCATTGTCTTTTGACGCTTCTCCACAATTTTTTTGCAAATATCATAGATATACCTAGAATTATGATTGAGGCAATGCTTTGGCAGCAGGTTGTGTAAAGCTTCATAGAAAATAAACAACACGATACAGATGAGTTTCATTCGAATTATGAGAACAATCAGAGCACATGTTTTTTTCGATGTACAAAGGCTTGACTTTTTGTCTCTTCTTCTGCGATTTCTCTTTCCTTCCAGTCGTCTATCGTCCACCAAGCGGTAAATTCACTGTTCATTCTACCTAGATTCGATTCCAGACGAATGGGCGACTGATGAGCGTTTTCGTGGTTTACCTCACGTGTAATTTGGATACCAGCCAGTTTCTCTTACAAATTCCTTCACGAAGAGCTTCTTCGTTTTAAACAGATAGTTCTCACGTACCTTGTTGAAATCAAACCAAACAATCCTTGCAGTTTTCTCTAATTCGATCGAAATTCCTATGCATTCAATTTATTTCTAGTGTTGTTGGTAGGATAGTCATGCAATCTAAGTTTAACTTTCGTTTTTATCTAAAAAAAGTGTGTTTTGATTGTGTTTTTAAAATTTGTCTTGGCAATGAAAACCGATACTGTACTACACAGTATGTCAAAATTATCTCAGATACTTCTACTATCGCCATACAATCATGTAATATATTTGCAATAGTCTTGTTCCCCCCCTATGCTTTCTTTCGTGATTGTGGATGCCATGGTCCTCCATGTACCATTTGTAATCAGACGATGTAGCGAATAGTTCCAACAGCACTTCAGTTTTTTCTTCATACCCGTTTCTTCTGTGAAAATTCTAAAGATATCTTCTAAAATTCCACTGCAATATTTGCAGAATTTTTTTTCAAATGGCAAAGATGACATGACTTGCACGACTGCATTGCATGATTTGCATTAAACATTTCTATTCTTCATATGGGGTTGACTGCAAATCTATCAAATACACTTGATTTCGAAAAGTAAAATGTTTTGCAGTGGCAGGTTGTATAACAAAATTGCAATGAGTTGATTATTTTGTGTTGTCATGAATTCTAACTAAGTGATTTACAATTTTCAGGTGCTGGTGTAGAAACACACATTTCATTTTTCAACGAAACTGATGACACTGAAAAAGTATGATTGCAAGCTGGTCGTTACGCACAAGGTACATTATGGTTTGCGTCATCTGTTCTGCATCATCATGCTCTGCGTCATTAATAGCCGTCATAAATTAGAAAACAGCAATTAGACAATGTGTGACAGTGTTGGGAACGATTTGTTGGGACACACGATCACCTCTAGTCGTCCATCAAGACACTATGACGGCTCGCTGTTACGTGGACGACATTTTAACGCCGGTTGTACTGCCTATGCTGTCAAGTCGCCCAGGGGCCATTTATCAAGAAGACAAGGCTCGTCCATAAACTGCGCAACTCTCCCAAAAATATCCTCAAGGAGATGACTTTCTCTCATGGCCTGCCAGGTCACCAAACCTCTCGCTAATAGAGCACATTTCCGACATGCTTCGAAGGCAACTGAAGCCTTCCCGGCACATGAGGGAATTAACTGTCCGCTTGCAAATATCATAGCATGATAGTGCACAATGAGCCATAGGTGACCTACATGATTCAATGCCATGCCGTGTTTCGGCTTGTATAGCTGCCAGAGGTGGCTGTAGTGCTTATTGATTTGTAACCTTTATCATGCCATAACTTCTTACTAAAATTATCTTTTGTTCTGAACTTGTAATCATTTCACTACATACAAGCTAAGTTTCGTAATAAAAGTTCGTTTCGTTCTCGGTGCATATATTTTTGTGGCAGAGTATATTTGCAATAAAATAACTTATACAAGCTTTAAGAAAAAGAGGAAACACTATTTTCTCTTCGTGAGAATACATTTACAGCTTGCGTAAGAAAATGGTGCAAACAATCTTTCATCCAACAGAATAGGAAAAGCAAATAATTAATAGAGTAATTATCTTCAATTACGTAAGTGCCAGAATTTTATATTGTCACGATCTGCCACTTATTTATGGCAGCTATTACCTAACTGACGTTTATTACATTATTAGGGCATTCACTATGATTTAAATAATAGCCAATGGCTTTCAGAAAAGTTTAAATGATGTATATTTTTACTTTGTAATACTCAGGCCAAAATTTTATGTCAGGAAAAAATTGTGTCAAAGGAAAATGCAATTGCTTATACAAGTTTATAAATTTCTCCCTAGGGAAATTAGACTTTTTTAGTACAAATTAATTCAAATATGTTTATATTCATGACCAAAATTTTTATGAAACAATAATACTCAAACCTGCTGCCACATGAGTTGGCGAAGGTTAATAATTTTTTTTGGCAGCCAATAAATATTAATTGGAAATACGTTGCTCCTTTATTCCAAGATTGATTCACAGTTTAAGTAACAATTTGTGAATACCTTTTAAAATAGTAAATAGAAAATTAAAGTAGATATAAATATTGGAATTAACAAATAATAAAATTAACATTTAATGTACAGAAATGTTCTCTACAAAACAATAAGAATGGGAAATAGCTCAGTATTTGTCAATCAAAATGCTTTGAATTTCTTGAACCCACAGAAGTTCCACATGTGGTACATATATTACTTCTAATCGCGTAAATACATTACGATTAATCCAAAACAAAGGTAAAAGATAAAACCCCTGGAAGTGGGTATCAAACACTTCCTCGAACGTACTTAGGCGTAGATGTTTTACACGTGACATTTAATTATTAACGGAATAAAGCATTTCGTACACATATTATCTACTCATTTACACTCAAGGACGCGCGGCTGATTTCAAACAAACTGTAGTTTGTAAAACAATAGCAAGAACACATTTCCGACACATAGCAATTCACTATATACTCTTGAGCATTGGTGTGCGTAGGATTATTTAACACTAGGTTTACGTACTTTTATATTATGCCTATGGATAAGAACATCCGTCTAAATGACGGGTATAGGAAGCAAATTCTTTAAAAAAATTATTAATTTTATTTAAAAACACAAACAATCTTATTACTGCAACTACGAATAACCGTCAGTTTGAAGAATTTGTACTTGTTTCTATCGGCGTAAGAAGAGTTACGGTAGTTTTAGTGTTAACAGATTAACACAGCTTATACCAGAGCAATTTTAACTGAGATTAAATATTCTCTTTAGCAGCTCAGGATCGCTTCTTCAATTACTTTTGATGAGTAAAGAAGGGTATTTCTTCAGAACAAAGTAAAACTAGTACTTTCCTTTAATTCTGTAATGATCTCATACTTTCTTCTCCATCATCTCTACTCGCACTAACTGAAACTTTTCCTAAAATGTCTTACACATTGACTGAAACTCAGCGATGCAGATAGTTCCTTAGTCTTGAGCCTAATACTTTATGCTTTAGGCACATGCGATTCTCAGATATTCACACGTGACATAGCCTTTGCTCTGGCGAATGAAGATGCTTTGATATTGGGTTTGAAATTATACAAAGATAGTTCCGCTGAATTACAATTTTTAATCTCTACGTTCTAACTACTTTTACAATAGACAACAGAAAAATAATTTCATAAAACGATTTATTACGATTAACTGTGAAACTAATTTACCCGTCGCTTTGACGGATTATTCATACAAGTAGGTGTACATCATACTAATTCTCAAATTAAAGGGCTGAAGTTGAAATTAATTTGGATATGTATTCGTCTCATTACGACGGTAATAGGCAGCATAAATTAGGAAACTATAAAAATAATGGGTTTTTAATTTCGCTCATGAAATCCGAAATCCGTCAAAATGACGAGTACCAGAAATCTAATATTAAAACGGTTTATAGTGATAGAAGAAAAGGGAGTGATACCATAATGAATTATTTTTTTAAAATCTGGGGGAAAAAGGTTCCGAATTAAAAGTAAAGAAAATTTGTGAAAGTAATAATAGAAAGCAGAGGATTTTCTTATACAAAGGTTTAAAACTACTTAATATTATTGAATACTACTGAAAAGAATTCATTCAGATTCCATCTGATCCACGAAGACACGAAATATGTGTACCATAAGACTGCTAGAAAGTAATACATTCAGGAGCTGAAAGAAAAATAAGGACAAAAATTCCAAATTTCTTTCAAAGCATCTTTCTACTAAAGATTTGTCTGAAGACGAACATTGAAAATATGTTATGAAAATTAGATTCTGAGATGCGCCATAGAAAAGTAGATAGTAGTAGAGTTCTGTAAGAAGAGAAATGGATTTCTTTCTTTCAATGGGGTAGTGAATACGAGTGAGTTACAATTTCAAAGTTTTATTACAGTAGAAGTAATTCTCATGCTTTTAACTGCGAAAATTCAGGCTTACGGGAAAGAAGATTTAATGTTGTTATAAATGCATACATAAGAACAGCTATATAGCAAAATGATTTAAATTGGGAACTGAATTAAAACCGCAGCTACTTTCAGAAGGCATGGTTTAAATGTTTATTAATTTGTTTCATGAATAAAAGGGTACTAAGGCCGGGTGAAAATTTTAATTCCCCGTGCAACTTCACTAGAATTAATTCAATATTTTCCTGTCTAACGTTGATTACTATTGTGGCTTCTCACAAAGGTTTAATCTAATACAGCATTAAGCACAGGACTCAGTTTGATCAGTACATTCCGAAGCCTAAGTAGCACATGACGTAGCAAAAATCTGTAAAGCAATCCGAGAAGTTGCGATTTTGTCGTGGTAACATTTAAGACGTATACAGTACAACGCAGAGAAGATGGAAAATATTTGCCGTCGTATCTTGGCAATTTGTTGGCATCAATAAAAAGTCTTGATATGACCGCTTTTAGACATCATCTTTCTAATCTTCTTCACAGATTATCAGCGTTAATTTTAGAATAAGAACCTCCAAAAATCGGGGTTAACTGCGATCAATGCATATCTGATCGTGGGTTAGGTTATTCAACTATGGCAAAGTACATGAGGGCTATCTGCCTAAACGGAGGGATGCCTTCGTGGAGGACTTTCTAAGGGAAACAGTCTCGTATACACGTTACACATGGATCTGTTCGTGGGAAAAATTCCGATAATTGATTTGAAGAATAACAAATTTAATAAAAACTACAAATGTTTTGCATTTAGAATTTATTTTCATTATCATAAAATATAAGTTATTAGGAGAAATATTATTAAATTAACAGGGAAAATAATATTTATTTCATCTAGCTTGTTTTTATTTCTCTCATCATATATGTGTGAAAAGTACGTTAATCTAGAAAATTATAATTAACCCAAAGGGGCTTAGCATAGAAGGGCTATTAACTTCGTTTTGGTATTTTGCGTTGGTTCACTATAAACGTCGGTTCACTCTTCAAATTGTTGCCAACAAATGTTAGAGCCCTTGCGTTATATTTAAAAAATTTAAATAATGAAGAATCTGATAAATATATATGTGGTTTTTGCGTTGTGATTAAAACAACGATACCTAGAGCCATCGGATTTTGAATAACGTAATCCTCATCGGAATATGGAGATCTGGAAGCCCAAATTTGGAATTTGTTTTATCATCGATTTCATGTTTTGTTACAATTTAACGAATTTTGACTAAGAAACTCAGCAATTTCAAAACAAGCAATGGCAACACTGTAAGAAAAAAAAAAGCGTTTTTATCTCCAGCTTTCGAGACTGCGTATCGGAAGTTCGAAAAATTTGCTCATTTTAAAATTATTTTGCGATATTGCCGTTGAATTGAATTTTATGGTTTAACTTCGAATAACATGATATTTAATAAATAAAGGTAACACACGAAACGTTAAAATACGCCCCTCTAGGGGTAATCATATAAGGCATGTCTCCCGCCTTTTCGCATGTATTCGTGGTGTAGTGGTCGGCACGCTCGGTGCGTATTCGGGAGGTCCGTGGATCGAGTTTCGGCGAGGGCATTGCTCATTTTTCATCTCTTTTGATTTCAATACCTAATGCTTCTACAGTGTAAAATCTAAGAGCTCTCAGACTTTTTTTTTGTTTAAAATTATTTTGCTTTTATTTTAAGTTTACCAAAATTAAACAATGAAGTTATTTTAATTTGCTCGAAACAAATCTTTTTACATTCAATTAAATTAAAACAATGCGCTATTAAAATAACAAATTTGACATTACATGAAATTTCTTTTAAAACATGCTCTCTTTTACCACTTATATTTCTTTAATGACAGACAAAATTTAAACATATTACTCAGTTTTTGAACTGATATGGTAGATGAGGAGCTTAGATAAAACTGAAAAGATTTCTTTTTATTCTAAGAAAAGCAGAGATTTTTCTAATCGAAAAAAGTAGCTTCGGAGATTCTTTAAAATTCTGTATGGGCCTCACATCAAAAGGCGATGAACAAAACAGTTTATTCCGTAGATATCTTTAAGCTTTCTGCTTTTTTTTCCTGCCGTCTTTTCCTCTTAAAAGGAAAAGCAGGAGCTAGGCAATTTTTGTGCTCTTGGGACTCACGCAAAGTGAATGATAGTTGGCTCAAAGTACTCTCTAGAAGCCAGTTACTTAGGATTTTCTTTTATATGTAACAGTTCAGACCGTATATTTTATCTCTGTTTGTTAACTTTTCATAATATTATGTGTTTCTTAACAATATTAAGTAGTTTAATTATAGCATTATTCTATTACGTGCCGTTGGTAAAACTGATTACATTTAAGAACAGAAATAACAACAGAAATAAGGTTATTTGTATTACTGATATCCAGAGCTTAGATTCACCAGATAGCATGTTTTAAGCTCAAGAGAAGTAAAACTATACTTTATTTACAAAAACGTTTTTCTTTCATTTTTACCCTTTGGTTTTAAATAATATAAAGACATGATATAGTCCAATAACATACTGCAAAGAAAACAATAAATTAATTTAAATGGTATAAAATACAGATCTACCTTTCTCAGCAAATACATCTATAAATGTAATAGAAAAATAATTGCATATTGCATGTAGTTTACTGTATTTGCTTGATTTCGCTAGCCTTTGCTTAACAAAACAAGTGTTCCTTTATAAAAATAGATGAAACAAATGTGGTGACACAATGTCAATTTCTTCAGATTAGAGGCTTTTCTTACGAGGCAACAAGCCATTATGTGATTGTCTAGCTTTCGTGTGCTTGTCTAGTTGACGGTAATATGCGATATACTGAATCGGTTATTATGCGGCAGAATACATAGACTGAGAATATGGAATTTAATAATGTAACTAACATTGTTTTAAAATGCTAAAGCAAAATGAAGTATTATTGCAAAATAGCAAAAAGAATAATATTGTTTTAAAATGCTAAAACAGTATTTTGGTTTTCAAATGTCAAAGAGAAGAAATTAAATAAGAGTGTCGATTCATAATACAATAAAATATAGCGGCGCCTGGCTTAACGCAGTCTTAATGTGTAGAGACATTAGGAGTTTTGATGTAGGAAAAGTGAAAAATGAGCAATGCCCTCACCGGGACTCGAACCACGGACCTCTCGAATAGGCGCCGAGGGTGCTGACCGCTACACCACGAAGGCGGCAGAAATACCTAGAATGAACA
>KK122064.1:425315-466521 GCA_000611955.2 Stegodyphus mimosarum | reverse complement strand
GAGATTCGAGTTTTCGGTTTTATATGAATTTTGAAATCTTTAATAAAATTTGACGAAATCTTTGTACGGGTTTTGATCTTAAACAAACGAGGAGAACAAAACATATTTTCGAACCATATTAATCGACTTTTATGAAGCTTTAATTCATTTTCCCCTGATGAGTTCTGAATTAGAGTTTCAATAAAAGAAGATTAATTTTTATTTGTATAATTTTGCATATTTTCCCTATCGCATTTTTATTTTTTCGAGATTGCTCCACGGCGAATTTTCTCTTTAATTGGATTAGTTTTGATAATGTGTTAAACCTCTTATACGCGGTTTCAATTATTATATTATAGAGCAATTGCCTTGTTTTTATTCCAATTAATTAATTAATTAATTAAGTTTATTCTACTTCAATTTATTCTACTTTAGTTTATTCTACTTATAAGTTTATTCTACTTCAATTTATTCTACTTTAGTTTATTCTACTTATAAGTTTATTCTACTTCAATCCTGCAACTATAGCGCAGGACGGGTCTTAAAAATATTTTATTCTAATTTTTGAATTTGCATTTTTCGCCCATGTATATATATATACTCTCTATACAAAATACAAGCAGAAAGAGCAAATCAACTGGGAGAGAGGACCAGTCCGTTACGATTCAGTTACAAATATTCCACTACAGCTGAAATGGCTCAAACGAAAATCCGGTTTGACAAAGTCTTAGACTATTTCCGAGAAAAGAAAGTAAAGACAGAAAGAAAAGACAGATCACCGAAAGAAAAGACAGATCACCGAAAGAAAAGACAGATCACCATATTCGAAAGCATACTTCCTTTTCCGTGGAAATATATGGGGCTTACTCATAAACCCAAATCATGTCCCAAAATCTACGCAGTTAAAGGAAGTTCAGTAGCTGATGTCCGTGGAGAAATCTGGGAGAGGATCCGGGACGGAAGAACACGTGCTAGAAGTAATCTGCACTCAGATACGGACGGCGCATACAGAAAGGCGCAGGAGGTGTGGTCTCGTCGATCCTGAAGAATATCCGATGGAATCGAGAGCACGAGGTAGTATTTGGCTTCGGGTCTCTCGCGAGGAGTGATCGCTTCTCTCCTGAAGTTGAAGTTTCCAGAGTTGTGCGGGACATTATCTGCTCCCGTTTGTTTACCTTACGTAAACTTGTCTCAATCTATCTTTTTGCAATCTCCAATAGTGAGAATTGTTACAAATACATATATTGCCAAAATTATCGTATGTAATTTCGGAAAATTATATACGTTTACGTTGAAAAGAGTACCTTGTGTATTCAAGTTCTGTGCCGTAAGAAAACTAGAAGTTCTACAAAAGAATAAACTGGGTAATAACTTCTACCAGTGGACAAAATACACATACAACAAACGCTTAATTGAAACAAACGCTTAATTGCTTGTTCCTGAAAGCGTGGCGTATTCAAATTTCAGTGGTTACTACATGAAAGACCTGAAATGACCACCTTCATGAATATGCACATTTTGCTTCTGAGTATGTTATGGATTAAGACAGTGAAGACAGGTAAATAATTGCATTTATATTTTCCTAATCAAATAAATTTAAGAATTAAAAATTAAGAAGTTAAGTTTTCAAATTTCAACTCAGCAAAAGCAATAGAGCGCCAGGCTTCAGAACTTAACACATCTGGATTGCCTTTCTTTTTTTTTGGGGGGGGAGGACGGGGGTAGGCTAAAAAGTCACGCTTTTTATTAATTTAATATTTACACGTTTTAAATTTTTTTCAGTTAATTAACATAAAGAAAAAACTGTATTACAATGTATATAGATTTTTTTTAAAGTTAATAATTAATTTAAAAGAAAACATGTCTAGAGCAATTGGCATATTAGCGGCAATGGAATGTAGAGAAGTAAGTAGTAGCATTTTACAGAGAAATATGTAGCAAAATATATTGCATTAGTTTAAATTTATTTGAATAGAGATAGATTTTAACTGCTATGTTATAAAGGCAATAAATTAATTTTCGATGCGAATTAAGAATTAATTCAGTTAAATTTATAATAATTGAAATATAACTATGTATGTATCTCTTGGCGGGGGCTATGTAAATGAAAATTAGTTTCCTGGTTTTACTTTAGATCAAATAAAAATCAGCCTTATGATTATGCAAAAAATAATAATGGAATAACTTTATTTGAAACCAAAAAGGTACCATTTGAACGGAGAAACTGTTATACTAAAGTATAAAACTTTACTTAAAGTATAAAACGTAGTACATTTTCTAATACTTCATTCATACATTTTCTAAAACTTCGGTAAACCGAAGTAAATTTTCTTTAGCTTTGTTCTCAAATGGTATGGACTACCAGAAATGAAAAGAAATAAAATTACAAAACTTATAATTCCAGTAAAACTTGATTATTAATTTGACTACCGTTATGTTTCGAATATCTTAATAGATTGCGGTCTAACATAATCCAAATAACTAAAGCTTTTACTGTAATTGAAAATAAAATGGAACTTCACTAAGTCGAAAATATGTGACTGTTTCAGCCGTTCGGAAAGATCATCATTTTAAGGGAACATGACTATCCATACGTTTAGTACTCACGTTTACAGTTTCAGGAATAATGATAGAGATGCTCATCTATAGGAAAAGGTCTATAAATTCAGTGAGACGGGACCACTAGAAGAGGTTTAGCTGTTTTTTTGTCAGCATTACAGAATCATGTAGATGCCAGTATTTTTGCTTGGGAATGTAGAAGGAAATTAAATCTTATAATTGCCGTAGAACTGAATAGCTATGTCAAATGTTTTGATAATAATAACTACCATACACTAAATGTTTTTAGCATGCAGGTAAACATTAATCCCATAAAGTTGTTAATGTAGTACAAGCATGCCAAATATAGGACAAACTCCTAATAATTTCTCTTTTCTCAGCTGAATATTAAAACCCTCTAACCGGCAAGGCCGTATATAAACGGCCTAGAAATTTTTTTTAATATCTGTAAGAACGTATATATACGTACATATTAAAATATGTCAATAAAAATAGGCAATATATTAAAAGAACACAAATCCAGGTATAAAATGCCACTAGAATTTTTACATTAAATCAAGAAAGTACATTTTTCTGGTACTAGTTTTGGGAAATTTATGTTTTCTTAGCGAACACCCTGGCCGGTCAGAGGGTTAAATACTGTACATAAACATTTTTAAATATAAATTGCAATATATTTATATGATTAACCCTTTAAACCTTAGTAGAATTAACTATAAGTTAAATATATATAAGTTAAAATGTATACCATATAATTACACTTAAAACCGGCAGGAGTTTTAAGCAGAAAATGTACTTCGTTGTTTAAAAATAACTAATAAAATATATGGTTGTGTTTTAAATCAAAACATGTAAAGGAATAATTCAATAATAGTTAATCAAATATATGTAGCTCCTTTCGAAATAAGAGACGAATTCCTTAAAAGATTACTTACAAATTATTCTGCTAAATAAAATTGCATATTTTATATTTATTATATTTAAAATAAAATAATAAAATAATTATAAATAATTATTTTATTATTTTATTTTATTGATAAATATGGAAATGAATATTTGAATTTTAAAGAACCTTCTATTAAAAAAGTAACAAAAGGATTTAAATTTACACTAACTCATAGTTTTTAAAAATATGTATAGTTTAAAGAAACCCGTATAGATTTAAGAATATTACGGTCAAAACCTCTGTAATATGGACGGCCTAACATGCTTTGATATGCAACTTGAAGTAGCTTTCTATAGTTGCAATATTAATTCGTGTCTACAATGTTAAAAGTGAAAGAAAATTTAGAGAAAAATATATAAAGTACCCTTTTATCGGTATATTAGCTTAAAATATTTAAACGCGTTTACAGTTTTTTTTCCTATCCTAACAGTTTAAAATAACTTAATGGCTGACATATTTCTTCTCTCTGATAAACGTTTCGGAGCGTTAATAAATGCATGTTTTTTAATGGAACTATTTATTGTATATTGATTCCATTATGCAATGGCACAGTTTGACAATGAGAATTAAAGTAAAAGGAATATTACATTTATCACCTTTTGGAAATATTCTACTATAAAATGTTTAGATATAAATAATAAAAGCAACAAATGTGGTCCAAAATATTTTATATTTTGCAAGAAGTGCGTTTATAATCTTTTTCCAAAAATTTTACTTTATTTTAACATAAGTAAAAAACGAATAATAAAACTTTAATAATAACAAAAACTATACCTTGCTGTGTCTCTACAAACTAGGCTATGCACATCACCATGTGTAGCATGCATAACAGGCGTCCATTCCTTACGCAGGTAGCCGTAGTGCACTTGACCATAATTACCTAAACCCAAACAAACTTAATTACTTATTTAAGAACATCTTCATAAAAAAAGGAACAGAAAAAGGATTAAGATATAAAGAGAAATAAAAGATCTTAGTAAAGATCCGTATATACTAAAGAGTTTTACATATCTTCATATAAAAAGATTCATATATATAAAAACTGTACATTGTTATGTTTCTACAAACGGGGCTATACACATCACCAGGTGTAACATGCATAACAGGCGTCCATCACTTAAACTGGTAGCCGTAATGTACTTGGCCATAATTGCCTAAACCAAAACAAACTTAATTAGTTATTTAGAAATCCCTTAACACAAACTAGAATAAAACAGCGATTAAGATATAAAGAGAAATAAAGTAATCTTAGTAAAAATAGACACACATAAGCACAGAAATTATGCATTCAAATTATTATGGAATCGGTGAGAGAATTTAAAAAAAGATGAACCTAACTGTCGAAGTCACTTTTAGTCAAGAGTTAGTTGTCATTGATGTCAAACGTTGTTCAATTCATTATCGAAACTGAAGAGGAAAAATGCACGAACTAGATTCCGACAATAAAGAAAAGCTTCAGTAAGGGTTTTATGAGTGTCGCAAGATAACAATGGGAAATTAAACATAAGAAGTGTAGACAAAAATGTTAAATGTTACCACGTGCTGTCAAGAAAACAAGCTCAAAAATAAGAATAATAAAACTTTAATAATGACAAAAGCTAGAGCAATTTAATGTTTCTACAAACTGGGCTATACACATAGCAAATTTTTATCAGTTTTCTCGAAGCGCTTATAATTTCAGAAAGGTTTACTTTAACGATTTTAAAAAGAAAAAAGGAAATGCAGGGAATATTATAATTTGAGGTTTTCAAACGGCGACGAATATTATGGTATAATTATATGTAATTGCATTAAAAATTGGGGAAATGGGGAAGAAAAAAACCTTTTCTTTTAGTACGAAGTAAAAGAAAGTATTGTAATGGAGAAATATTTCGGATATCATGTTTAAACGAAAATATCTATGTAGAACGTTCCCGAATCCATTTTGACAATTTTTTGCATGTTCTCTGTGTATAGGGACAACATACAGGACTCTTTACTCCAAAACGAAGCGTAAAATGCTTTTAAATTGGATTCAAATGGGACTTTTTATGACGAGTTGTACGCATGTACTTAACGTATGTATCTCTCATAACTGAAAAACGGTTAGCCGTAAAACCTTGAAATTTTGTATACGGGGCTACTATAACACTTACTTGTGCATTTCACTTCTTTACTGCAATCAGAATCACCAAACATCTATGTATATATACCAAACCACTTGCCGGCTTAAAAATCTTTACCCGTCCTTTAATTTCTCAATTGTTGGTCGTAGTTATATACTTCTAATTACAGAAATACAGGTTGTTTATAAAGTCTCGGACCCATTTTGATGTTTAATAACTCATAAAATAATGAAGATATAAACAAACGTATGGCATTTATTGATGGAATAACTTATATATATTCCTTTTCAAGTTTGAATATCTTTACTTTTGTAAATATCGTCTGCGCATGTGGTTAATTTCAGATAATTTCATTTTCCAATCTAAATATCTGTACTAAATATTGTCTGCTTATTAATTATAATTATGATCTGAAAACCCCCATGAATACCGTGAGACACAAAAGGATTCCCCAAAGGTTAATGTGTGGTGTGGACTAATGCACGACCGAGTCATTGGGCCTTTCTTTTTTACAGAAAACACGGTCTCATCAGTCGTATACTTAGGACATGTTGGAAAACTTCGTATTTCCACAACTAGAAGAGCTTCAGCCACATGTCGTTTTGCAACAAGAGGGTGCACCACCTCATCAGGGTACTATCGTTCGTAGTTCTTTGAATGACTATTTTACAGGAAGATGGATTGGGCGAGAAGGTTCAATTCCTTGGCCACCCAGATCACCTGATATAACGCCGCTGGACTTTTTCCTTTGGGGATTTGTAAAGGATAACGTTGACGGGAGGAGAGTGTCGAACATGGATGACTTAAAAGCCAGAATGACAGCTACAATAGGCTCTGTGGATGCCGACGCGCTTGCCGGTACCTGGCGTGAAATTCAATATCGACTCGATATTCTCCGTGCTACGAAGGGGGCACACGTGGAAGTTCATAGACAAAGGTCATGAAGCTTTTTGAGTCTATATAACCATTAATGTTATTAATTTTAATCTATCTTTGTTATTTTATGACTTATTAAACATCAAAATGTGTCCTGGACTTTATAAACAGCCTGTATTTAAATGATGACAATGTTAATATTTCGTCGATGTCAGATTTAAACAAAATTATTTGCCACAAATAACGAAATCTAACTTTTACTGTGATCCCCGTGTTTATATAATAACGTTTTATACACCTTATGAAATTTAAAACTGGAGAAGTTTGACTCGAATGCCACAAAAATTGACTGGGATATTTAATTTCGAAATCTGCAGTTTTTGATGCCATTGTCATCTTGCCTTGAAAGATCAGTTTATTAAGTAAGAATGATTTGAGGAAATACGTTTAAAGACTTTGTAGTAGAAAGTGTGTATATCTTAATAGGCCATGCAAGGAAAACCTGTGGTATCCACAATAAAAAGATTAAAATTAATAAACGTTATCACTGTATTGTCAAGTTTTCACCTGTAAATGAAAGAGAACCAAAACTTCTGCATATATTTTTGCTTACCGAAAAGTATTTTCCTTTCCACTTCCATTATTTAATAATATACAATTTTTTTTCAAATCTTTTTTCTCATTGGAAGGTAACTATCTAAGCAACGAAATTGATTTTCGTCTTCACTTCTTTCGTCAGAATATTGAGAATCAGAATATTGTATATCAATGATGGCCAAGAAAAGAACTTAACATTGCTATTGCTTCAACTGAATTGTACAATGGAAAACATAAACTAATGAAGTGTGAAATATTTCATAACGAAAACGCTAATGTAACGTTAATCTTATAACACATTAAAGTAATAATGTGTTAAAATTCATTAAAAATTGTGTATTTCCAAAGAAAATCCAAAAATTTTTCTGTACTACATTTAGTCACCAAAGAAATCATTTAAGTGGATGAATATTATTTGTAACTGATAAATGTTACAAATAATATTCAATCATATTCTCGAGTAATGGGCGCGTTACTTTTATAAACTATTTCAGATCTAATAAATGAACTATTTTAAATCTTCCAATTGGAGAAAACTTTGATAACAAAATCAATAAAATCTGAAAGCTTTCAGATTTCATAATTAAGCACACACAGGCGTTTTTTAGCACAAAGGTTCACTAGGATATTGGTCTCAAAACGGCAGTTTGCGTCGAATCACTGATAGAGCTGTATCACTTTGCATATTGTTGCCACCAAATGTTATCGCCCTGTACTGCATTTAAAGAAATTATATAATCAAGAATCTCACGAATATGTTTCCTGTAGTGTAAAAGAAACGGTTCCTGGAGCCATCAGGTTTTGAATAACGCAGCCCTTCACTGGAATATGAGCATCTAGAAGCCCTAATTTGGAATTTGTTTTAATATCTACTTCATATTTTGTAATAGTATAATGAGTTGCTGGTTAACAAATTCAGTGATTTCAAAGCGAGCAATGGCGATACTGAACGGTAGAAAACATTTTTATCTCCAGCGCGCAAGACTGTTCATCGGATATTCTAAAGGTGTGTTGTTTTTAAACATTTCTGGCCCAAAGGGGACGTTAACCCAAATATCCTCGAAACGTGTATGTGTCTGTAAGATAAAACAAAGGCCTTTTACGCGTAATATAGAGTATGAAATTTTTCTAATTTTTAATTTTAATTTCTCTTTCCATTTACAGGCATATGCATGTTTCGGGAGTATTCGGGCTGACACCGCATTGGGCTAAAAATATTTAAAAACAGCATATCTTTAAGATTTCCGATAGATAGTCTCGCGCGCTGGAAATAATGATGTTTTATTTCCTTACAGTGCTGTCACTGCTCGTCCTGAAATAGTTGGATTTTTTAATAAAAAATTCGTTAATGTTTGACAAAACATGAAATGGACAATAAAGTAAACTCCAAGTTCAGGCTCCAGGCGCCCATCTTCGGTAAAAGACTATGCTATTTACAATTTGATCAATCTACTTACCGTTGTTTTCTCACAATGCGAGAAACATACATACATTCATGTAGATTCTTCTTTGTTTAATTGCTTTAAATATATTATAGGGCGATTACATTTGAAGGCAACAGTTTGTAAATTATATAGCCTTTTATAGTGATTCGACACAAAATGCCGTTTCGAGGCTAATAGTCCTTCTGTGCTAATGCCCATTCGGGCTAAAAATATAACCGTCCATTTTTGGATTTGGGAATAACTAGTATAATATATTACCAGCTATCCAAAATGTAAATTGTCATAAAAATTATTATATACATAATAAATTTAAACCTAATGCATCCTCAGGAATTTAATCATGAACTTTATACAGATGGTGAACTGAAAACATTTGAATAAATTGTTAGTTACAAAGTGTTTAATAAATGTTTTCTAAGTGAAAATTCAATTACTACAAATAGCAATAATAATTATTTATTTATTATTATACTAACCGCTATGCGGCCAGCCTTCGTCTGGCTTTTAAACGTACCGGAAAAATGCCTAAAAGACACTGGGACCTATGCCCGAGTAAGTTCTTCCAACTTTTTTCTCTTTAAGATTCCAACCCTCCTTTGTATACGGCCCTGATGTATCTCCAGAAAAACATCTTGAATTTTTAGCAAATTAATTGCATGAGATGTGCATTAAACATTTGTTAAAGCATAATTTATATCCCCTTTCTTAAGCTCCACCATGACAACATAAAAAATTATATAAAAATTCTACAATAAAATTAAAATTTTTTAAACATTTTCTTACTCGATAGTTTGAATGATCCTTTTTCTGAAACTTTGAATGTTATGATACTTTAGGTAATCTTCTGACGAAATGTGTCAGCCGTCACATCGCAGCCATTTAACTTGTATAAAATATTACAATGAAATAAGCAGTATCCCCTGATATAAATGTTAATTATCCTAATAAAGTAATTAAACAATTTACCGTTGCAAAAAGAAACAACTTTTTAATTTCTTAAACTTTTCAGTCTCTTAAAAACAGTAACATAAGAAATATGTAATGCAATGATGCAAAATGATGCAATTTCATCAAAAATCTATCAACAACAATAAGAAAGGAAAATTATTGCCAAAACTACATTTTAAAATATCTGAGATGTGAGAAGTGTATTCGGAAGCTTTATTTAAAAAATTTTAAAAAAATACAAAATATTATTATTTTTCCAAAATTCTTTTTCTAAAAGGAGTCGAAAGGATTAAAGTTCAACGTGTCCAAAAATCAAAGGAAAATAAACAGCATATTTTTAAAATAAGTTTTTTTAAAAAACATTCCGCTGAAAAGGTGTTAAGCTCACCTTCCTAAATAAATTCGTATTTAATCGATTTATTGAAATACCAATTTTATTTTCAGTTCGTAAAATAACTAAGTGTCTACGCTTCACGACGACGTAAAAATGAAATGTATAGAGTGAAATCTCGCTTTTCTGTAGCCCATTATGTCTCAAAATGACGCAATTTGGTCACAAAACATAAAATAAAAAAAATTCTAATTCGAATTTCGAAAAAATCGCTTCGAGGTGCACTGCCTCTTCTGTAGATACACCTATGTACCAAATTTCGTGGCTCTGGGTCTATTAGCTTACTCGCAACACAAACGAAAGACACACACACACAGACTCTTTGTTTTATTATATGTAGAGATTAAAATCCTTTTACAATAAAATACTATTACTGCTACTAATATTCATAATTTAATTATTTATATTTTAATTCTGCAAATGGTCTTTTCAATTAGCAATAACTTAAAAAATTAAAACCTGAACAATTAGGGAGTATTGAACTCACGTTTCGTTCCACTTGGCCTTTATGGACATAATAAAAATAATGTAAATCACGATGATTATAATATAAATAAATACATATAACAAACAATAAACAAATATGCGTAGTTGTTATTATATCCGGTTAAGAGAAAACGCCAGCTGTACAGAGTTTAACAAAATTGAGCAAATTTTTAGACTCATCCAGTATTTATTGAATGAAATAGAAAATCATAGCTGTGAAACTCGTACGTGACAGTTTCTATTAAATTTCTCAAGTGCTGCTAAGAATTTCCAAGCTAGCAACCTGCGTTCCAGTTTAATGGTCTCTGTCGTATACGTAACGCAGTCTACTTTCACAAGTCCAAGCGATTTCGGCACATTGTTGGCAGAAAATAAAATTTTAATTTTCTTTCATTTTAAAGAAATTTCCCTTACTTTGGTGAGCTTAAATTACGCCCATTTCACAAGAGAGATGATTCCAATTTTATGTACGATTTCCTTTTTAAGAATCTAATCATTTAGAGAAAAGTGTGGTAGACGAAAAAATAACGCCGCTGTATAAACAGCATGGAGAACAGCTGCAAATATTTTAATTGCCAGGAATTTTGCAGCGAAGAGCATTATAGGATTAAAATAAACTTCAGATTTTAATTACACGGAGGATAATTTCTCCCTTTTATACCCAGGAACATAATTTGGTTTCTATCTTTAATTTTATGTTTATTTGTTATACCTTGTGAAAATTTGAAGCCATTGTTTTAATGGAAAATTTCCATAGAAATTACATTCTTTAGAAATAAGATATTAAAAAATTGTAGAATTCAAGAATTATAGAATACAGTGTTAAATGTGTAGAGTCATTAGGTTATTTGGAAGCAAGAGATGTGAAAAATGAGCAATGCCCTCACCGGGACTCGAAAAACGGACCTCTGGAATACGTGCCCAGCGTGCTGACCACTACACCACGAAGGCATGCAAAGAAGGTGGGAGAAATACTTTATATACTCCTCCTTTTAAAGGGCGACTGGGGTTCAGGGGTCCCAATCGCCAAATCCCGGTGGTGGAGAATCATCATCTGCCACCCATTTAGTTCGGGTACAAAGTAAATTGTTTAGCAGGAGTGACTGCTTCAGCAGTCTGGTAGAATGCGAGCTCAGCTAGAGAGTAAAATAAAGAAACCTTAACATATCCTTTTAGGCGACAGTTAACATTTTAACCCTTCTGACTGTTTCTTCTTGTTTTAGCTTTAGAATCAAGCACTGTTTTCTTCGCATTTATGCCGCATACAGTTCAGAAAGAAAATAAAACTTTTAAAAGCTGCATAGCAGCGAATGTTTAGAATTCGCTGTTTAGAATTCACTGGTAGAATTCATTACAGTGTTTAGAATTCAGTGTTAAGCTTTAGCATATATTTCTATATTTTTTATTTATTCAGGTCTTTTAAAAGATATTAAATACAATTTTGTAATGAGCTCCGATTTCTCCATCAACAACAATCGAGCAGATGAATATCGGTACCATTCTTAGCTTTCGTGTACTATGTTAAAATCTGTGTTAACAAGCTGTCCGCCCCCTTAACATAATTACAATCTAGCCATGTTCCATGAGGCCATATATCCTTTCACTCTAGTAACAGTCCGTAATGAGAGAATTCCGAAGCATTTCGACAATTACTACTCTAGTACCTTATATATGGAGCTATTTCGCTATGTTTGGAGGACATCAACATCACTTGTTTATGTAGTGGTAAGTCTAGTAGTAATTTAGTAGACTTCCAGTAAAAAATATAGTACATCAAAAATCAAATGAAACGGGCAATGACCCTTAATCGGTACAACATTCCGGATCTTATTAATAAATTTTCATATCCCTTCATGAAAATTATATATCTCCTGGAAAATATACTTTTCCATAGAGTTAATTCAAAAGTTTCAGTTATGTTATTTATAAGACTTATTTCAGAAATTTACAAAATGTACCTAAGATATTGAGATATTGCTTTTACAAAATACGTAAAGATTCAAACTTGAGAGTAACATGCCTTTAAAATCAATTATGGAATTGTGGGGATTTATATTTATTTTAAAAAACCAGTTAAATTTAATTTGAAGCTCTGGATATTGTTCGGAGAACAACCTTGGTTGCGCCAACTTGGCTTCTTTAAGGGTATGGGCGATATTTAATTATGCCAACGGAACTAAATACTACAGAATAAATACTACCGTAAAAAATACTAATTACTGTACTACAATAATAATTGCTAATAATAAGTACTACAGATAATACGTAATACTACAGATAATCCCTTATGAAGGGAAAAATATTACGGCTGTCTACCTAGAGGAAGTACGTCATCGAATGACAACCATTGCCAACCATACCACAATAAGCTGTTTCTCCCTTTAATTACTGTACTACAATAATAAATATTACAGCTAATAAGTAATACTACAGATAATCCCTTAGCAAGGGAAAGGTATTACGGCTGTCTCCCTAGAGGAAGTACGTCATCGAATGACAATTATTGCCTGCCATACCACAATAAGCTGTTTCTCCCTTTTTGGCGTCAAGGCTGTTCTCGAAACAATATCCGAAGCTCTTTCCTCTAAGACTTCATTTATTCCCCTAATTGTCAGTGCCAGAATATTTAAATACAGTAGCGCGCGTAAGGAATGTAAATTCTACCAGTGGGAGAAAAAGTTCGAAATATATCGAGTTCTAGAAGGGAAAGTTAGACAGTTTGGAAAAACTCTGCGCGTATTGGTAACGCAAGCTTCGGCTTAGCATTTATTGCTGGTTAGACGTTGCTTAACAGCTATTATCTTGCTGCCACTAAACTCATTTACGCGCTGTAGGATACAGGATTGTCAGCTCTACAGTTTAATACTACTACTTATTAGTATCTTGAATTTTGAGTTTTGATTCTACTGTTATAGTTACCGCCCAAGCAGAGGCGTAGTATGTTAGCGTCGAGTTGACGCATTATAAGAGTGTTAAAAAGTGTAATAAAGGGCAGTTTCAACCCTTCTTCTGTGCCGTCACTATTTTCCAGATTTCACACAAGATTTAGACCGTAGAACCCTACAGAATATTCAACTAATTTTAATAGTAATATAATATTAGATGTAATTACTCTATAGAAAATTAAATTTTCTCAATTTTATTAAAGGCATGATTTGAGCCACTCGCTTATTCGTTCAATTATTCACCTGCTCACTTATTTATTTGTTATATATGAACAAAATTAGCCAATTTTAGAAGATAGAATAAATTATTGTATGACTACTATTTCATTTGTTTCTGTTTCAGTTCTTAAGGAAAATAGTTTTAAAATTTATTCACAGATCAATAACAATGTATTTCAATCAAGATCAATAATAATAAAAAAGTTTGAAAGGTTTCAGATTTTAACTATCGCTCAAAAAGGTTTGTTCGCTTTCGCTACAATCTCGCTCTACCGGTCTTCTGTTACAGTCTCTCTTGCTTACCCATTTGTTTTCTCTTTTTAGTTTAATCACTGAGCATAATTTTCTTTGTCTTAACGCCTTATACAAATCACCAGTAAAATTACAAAAATTGTAAAAGCAGCATAGCAGTATAGAATTAGATTTCTCGATACACTATTAAGTATTGGCATACATGTTTCTGTCCCTATTTTTTATTTTTTTTTCCATTCTTTTCTCAGTTCATCATATTGATGTCCATGTTTCTTACTAAGATAATTTTATAAAAGTTACCTTTTTTATTTGTTGTAATGGTTTCGCGTGTTTACATTATTTATTAAATAGCCAAAATATTTAAAAACAACATATCTTTAGAATTTCCGACAGAGAGTCTAGAGCGCTGTAGACAAAATTTAAAATGTTTTATTTCGCACAGTTTTGCCTCTGCTCTCTTTGAAATCGTTGAGTCTGTTAATCGAAAATTCGTTAAAGTTTTACAAAATGTGAAATAAATAATAAAACAAATTCGAAATTCAAAATTCAGGCTTCGGATGCCCATGTTTTGGTGGAGGACTACGTTATTCGAAATTAGGTGGCTGTAGATGCCGCTGTTTTTTCACAATACGAGAACAATACATATATCCATGTAGATTCTACAGTATTTAATTTCTTTGAATATAATAGAAGGCGATAATATTTGGTGGTAAGAATTTGAAAAGCGATTTTCGACGCAAAATGCCATTTCGAGACTAATGTTCCCATTCGTGGCTAACGCATGCTTGTGCTAATTATAAGATCTTCAGTTTAATAATAGAATGTTATATAAAATTTAATACTACTGCAATTTTCTAAATGCATAAATCGTCGATTACTGTAAGATGAAGCTGTTGTGTTATAAGGTATTTCTCCTCCCTTCTTAGCTTGGCTTCGTGGTGTAAAGATCAGCCCACTCGGCGCGTATTCGAGAGGTTCAAGGTTCGAGTCCCGGCGAGGGCATTGCTCATTTTTCACATATCGACCATAAAAAAAATCCTAATGCTTGCTACAATGACGCCCAAAATGTAAACAAAAGGTGTTGGATGATGATTCTGTACCACGAGGATTTGGCGATTGTGTCTCCTAATCCCCAGTCTTCTTTTAAAAGAGGCAGTATATAAGGCATTTCTCCCGCCTTCGTGGAGTAATGGTCAGCACGCTCGGTGCGCTTCGAAAGGTCTTTGGTTCGAGTCTCGGCAAGGGCATTGCTCATTTTTCGTCTCTCCTGCTTTCAAAAATACCTAATGTCTGTAGAAGCTAAGCAAATACTCGCTGAGTTGAAGAACAGAAATGTAAACTCAAGAACGGTTGGTATTCGAGAGATCCGAGTTTTGAGTCCCGGCGAGCCATTTTTCACATCTCGAGCATAAAATATATCCTAATGTCTCTATACCGTAATGAGCGTAGGATTCATAAATTAAGCCTTTAACTAAGAATTAAAATAAATTACTCCGTTTTCTATCCAAGTGAACAAAATATGTCATAAGTTAAACTTAGAATTTGTAATTTTTTTGGCAAACGGTTTTCAAGCCAAAGGCTAGGACACCTATGTTTAGCCGTAATTGATGGTGGGATACGTATATCCGATGTTTGCCGAAAACGTCGCGGAGAAAACAACGCAAGGCAAAAACGTCATGGTACAAAACATCGTGGAAGAAAATAAAGCAAACAGAAAACATCGCAGTTCTAAAACATCCTGGTACAAAATATCGTCATCGAAAATAAAGCGGTTCAAAAACTTCGCAGTTTAAAAAAACGTCGTAAAAAATGTCGTGGTAAAAAAAAAGTACCTACAAATCATCACATGAGGATAACATCGCAGACATACGTTTTTCAGACTTTAATAATTGTAAATGGATATTCGCATAATGATTTGTGAGCGCAAGATGGAAAGAAGGATAATGTTGCGTTCTACGGGTTCGTGGATTTGAGAGTATCCGATGAAAACACGATGCAGAACAATAAAAAGCACAATTTATTTACAAAAATCACTATTTACAGCACAGTTCCAAAATTACATTTAAATGCGTCGAAAATCTACAATAAATACGCTGAAACAATCAGCAACACAGCTTCAGGCTGTAACTGTAAAGGTAGCTTTACGGCAACACTAAACTTATAATAAACACGGTGGAACAATCACCAATACACTGTCAAGCTATACTGTAAAGGTAGCTTCACGGCAAAGCACTATCTCGATCGCTTTCCGTTCACAAAACTCTCGCGTAGCTTAGCACTCACAGTAAGCAGCTATTCTCAGACTTCTCACAACTAATCACGCTCTCGCAACGCCGGCTCTCCGAAACGCAAGGGTTTATATAGCTTTTCCTTAAGTTCCACACGTTTCGAGAAATATCTCGACAGAAAGTTATTCTAGAAGCTTCCCGATTGGACCATGGGATATTGCCTATTTGGTCGCCAAATGGGCGATAAAGTCGCCAATCTGGCAACCCTACCATACACTATTTTATGGCAACCCTAGTGCTATGCCGGAAAGCTTACATACAATCGCAACCGCCGAATTTTTCGCAACAATAATTTTTACATGAATACTTTTTATTAACTAATAAATATTTGTTGAAAATGTAAAATGGAAACTTAAGCATAGAAAATTAGTGCAACTTATAGCACTTAACAGAATGTTAAACTGACATTGTTAATTACAAAGGTCATTAATAAATTATTTTTTATAAAGTTTTACTGGTAATTTTTCATGAAAAGTGTAATTTTAGAAAAAGAAAGATAAGTAACTGCATGAACATATCTACAAATAAACTTAGCTATTTTAGCCGTCATGTTTTCGGCTGTAACCGTATATCCCATATGTAGAGATCGACTTACTCTAAGCACACCTATTATTTTGGAAGACTATATAAAATAAATTTATATCGTATGGTACAGCATAAGAAGCATTCTTTGCATAACCCAACATTACTTATTGGGCAACTCTTATTTGTTCTTTTCTCTGTGTTCATTTGTGTACGACGAGTACAGCGGCGTCTTGATTTTCCAACTATTGGAAGATGATCCCCAACATTCAGGAGATTCTAAATACTTTTTAACTAAGCAGTAATTTTTAAACATTTAGTGGGACATATACGTCCCGTTAGTAGTCAAAGAGTTCAAGTGAGTAACAGCAATATTCTAAATTTTGAACATAAATGCTGATCACATATAGAAGAAAAAAAAAAGCCAGTATCAGATGTTACCACAAACTGAGTTTAGATTTATAAAAAAATTCGATCTATCTTCGAAACAGACATAGGATGATTCTTCTTCGTAATGGAGTAAAATTATTCTCCGATGTTTAAAAGGATCTATTTTGAATTTCTAATCCCCCTCGTAGAACACCAGTGCTCTTTGAAGAAGAGAAACTCTTGTTAGATTGCCATAGCATGTTTTATAAACCCAACGGCAGTTTGAAGTAGATTTTTGCATAAAAGTTTATGTAAGATAATGTTTACAGCAATAGTCCTAACGCAACGTAAATGTATATATTTAACGTAAAAGTAATTTCCAACTAAGTATCGTTCCAACAGAAGTCAAAGGACAATCATTAGACTGGCGTATACAGAGGCTGTTCGCACATTTTTTAGACGATGTATATTGTATTCACAAAACTAAATTACATAACATTCTTGTGTTTTAAATGTTCTATTTGACATTCCTTATTCTGAACTATCTTTCGACACCCCAATTTCCAGGATGATAATGCCTTTATAAGTGTCAGAAGGGGTATTGTATCCCATTCCTCCAGAACAGCTTTCCAGAGTACTGTTAGGGATTTGGGACAACATTTGGATAATGCAGTTTTTAAAAGTCAGAAAGCACAAAAATCCATAGGTGACACATAGGGAGATTTAGTAGGGATACCAGTGAAGTGTATGGCTTCGATAACAGATTTTTCTGTGGATTTTGTTGTGTGACTTACAGCGGATTTTGGATTGTGACCCATAGCTGTATGCCACTGTGGGTTCACAGATGGTAGTTCCTTTAGGAAAAGTGGCAATATATTATTCAGAAAAAAGTATTATGATAATATGTTCCCGATAGTATTTGGAGTTAATCTTGACATTTTTTTGCACTCTTTTTATTTTTAACTTGTCATTATAAGAAAAACCAGCAACAATCATGAATCCCTTAGAAAAACTTTCTTTCGATTCTTTGAACCCTGTACTTAAATTTTTTTCTCCCCTTTATGATAATAAATGGCTCTTTTTTTTGTTACAATCATTTAAATACACCCACACTTCATCTATTGTGACAATTGTTTTCCATTTTTCTTTGGATAACTGTTTCTCATATAGAATTCTGCAGTGTGTCCTGCGTCAAACGATATGCTTTGGAAGAAGGCGATGCACATTGCGTTTTTTCGCTTTCTTAAGATTTAAATCAACGTTTATCATTTTGTTTACAGTGGACACCGAGCATTTTAATGATTTTGCAACTGTCATTCGACTAGACAGATTTTCTTTTAACATTAAACAACGTACGAAGATGTCCGTTTTTTCCTTGGATGCTTGTTTGGAATTTTTGTCCCACTTGAGGCTCCAATTTGACGTTTTTCTTTCGATTCTTGTTGATGATATTACCTATCGACGCTTTAAATATCTCAAAACCATGACTCTCACATCGTTTTTGGATAACGGAGTATGCATATTTCTCTTCGCAAAGAGGGTAAATGTACCCTTCGAACGACTGCTTTGTTAAATTCGCCATTTTGAATAAAAACAAAACTTTCAAGCCACAGACGCTAATTTTGACTTTTAAAAACATAGTGCAAACAGCCTCTCTATTTTTTGCTGTATTCCAGCCATTCTCAACCTTTTGACTAACGCGTACCATCTGAACAAAAATTTAAAAACCTCAGTACCACCATTATATTTAACAGTGATTATTTTTCAATTCCTCAATAAAAATATTTTTTTTTGCCGTTTGAACAATCTACTGGCTATTGTATTAAATATGCACAAATAAAAATATTAGATTGAAAATTGGTTTCCATTTTAATTATCAAAATTTACGTTATAATACTTCAGTTCTAAAATTTAGTGTGAAATTTGGGCCTTTTTAAGGGAGATCAATTTCTTTATTTCTGGTCTTACTTTACTCTTTTTTAATCCTTAATTAGGATCCACTTTTAATTTCCTTCTGTATTCGTGTTTTCCAATATAACATGGAAGAAAATCCTTGTTCACACAAATAGGTTCTTTAAAAATGTGATAAACATTTAATAGCTTTATTTGAAATGCCTTTAAGTTAGTTTTTCTTTCGATTCAGCCAAAAGTTTACAAGTGTTATTTTTTAAATCTTCAGTTAAGAGTTCGATCATAGCAAATTTCTATCACGTGTTCTCTTCTTCACCAGATTTTTGAAATTAATAGTGAAAAATACTTTGTTCCTTTGCTTACTATCTATTTTGCTCTTGCTTACCACCAGTGGTATGCATACCACCGGTTGAGAATCGCTGCTGCATTCATTATAATTAATGTGTAGCAACAAATTTAGGCAATATTATTTTCAATTTAAATATGTAACATTATTTATTTTCATATGTTACATGTAGGTATGTTAAAATGAACAAGGCGCTTGTATGATTTTACATGCTTTACAAATTTGCATATGAATGTAATAGCAAAAAACGATATCCTGTAATATTTTCACTCAATTTTCATTGGCTGAAAAAATTTTATTAATGATGTCACTTCATGATGTCAGTATACATACTATTAAGTCTTTAATAGCTATTTGAAGATTTAATCTTCCTTACGTACTACAATGCTTGCAAATGATTTACGTCTTAGTGAATTTACTAATTCTATTTCGATACCTAAATGTAACAACATTTCCTTCCAGATACCTCCAGAGACCTTTTGGTGAACGAAATTTCATGAGTCTGCTAAATTTATTCTGATTTCCTTTGCATTCTCGTTTCCTTTGTTCGAGCTACGTTCAGACTTTCCAATTATCGACGGGTATTACCTCGCGTCTCGTAATCTTTCCATTCGTATGCTAAATTTGAAATCGAAACTCCTAGGTGCATCCGATCTTAACCAATTTACGCCACATTAGTGTCAGTCCTCAGTTGTGCTGGGGCACTATAGTCTAATCTGGGGAGCTCCTTGAAACCTTCATTATTCACTAGACTAAATGACCTCTCAAGGGAATTCCGTAGCCCAGAGTAGATAGGGCTTGGTTATAATACTCTGGACATTTCACTGTCCTTTGCTTCCTAAACCCATGACCGAAGCGAGGCAAATCCCGAAGGACAAGGCCCAAATAAAGAGAAATGGATAGAGGGGATAAGAAACGGAATTAGAAGTCTTTACAGGGAATGTGGTATAAGTTATGCTGAGGGAAAAAATCTGGATCATATGAAAGAAAGATATACTCATGTTCGGAAGTATTGCTCTTTATTTGCGGGTAAAAATTTTAGAAAATTCCAGAATATAGGAAAGGATATAGGATATTTCAAATAATTTTTATAATTTTTTCAAAAAAAAAAACGTTTGTATTATAAGCTATTCATTTTTGTAACATTATCTTAAGATAGATGCATTCCTAGGCACACCAGCAAAAAAATTAAGAGTTTTTTATTCAAAATTTTCTAAGATACACCTGAATGTACATATTGGCGCGTTTTAAAATTATTTGAAAGAGTGAACGATGATTTTTGCCCGCTCGTGCGCAGTGAAAAATAGGGAAAGGAAAATGGGTTCCTGTAAATTAAGAAGTTCGCCAAGTGAATTATTCTTCGCAAATTGGAAAAAAAATTGTACGTCACTTTCAGATATTTCAAAAATATTTTTTCTCATTTCCATGGTGATGAGATTCTAACCATTTTCTTCGTTGAGAGACTCTTCTCAGAAACTTTCTTAAAACTCACTGTATAACAAATTTGCAAAACTTTTACTCGAAGAACATCAGAATCGCGTGAAAATTTAGAGTTACCTCTCCAATTGTTTATTGAATCGCAGCAACAGGCACACGATGTTCATGGGCAGTTGTCGCATTATCTTGAAAGAGGTAAACAAGGGTAGTGTACGCAATCGTGATTCATCGAACTCGAGTCGTACTTCAAACAAAACATTTAGCGTCCATATAGTACGTATACCAAGTTGTAGATATTTCAATGCGGTCGTATACCGAGGTGTCACTGTACAATATTTTATGATCTATGTTTTTATTTTCAGGAGAACTAATTCTTAAACTAGAAGATGTATTGTAATTGCTTAGCTTAAATTTATTTCATGAGTTCAACGGAAATCTTGTATCAAGATCAATCAGATTGTAGCCTTTTATATATTTTTTTTACTATTTAAAACTTTTAATGTTATAGAGGTTAGACTATAAGCTGAAAATTTCAGATTACAGTTCTATGATTCTAGCTGAAATTGTCAGTAACTGAGGATTTAACTTCTCGTCCGAATTCGAAGACACTTCAGTAAAGTAAAAAACATTCCTGGAAAAAAAACAAAAACTATTTAAGCAACGAAAATTTGTACAAGAATAATAGAATCTTTCTTAGAGATCTTGCTTAAATTGTAGAATATTCATTTGTTTTAAATAACTCTATAAGGTATTTTCGTCCTCCTTCCAGCATGCCTTCGTAGTGTAACGGTAGCACACTCGGCGCGTATTCGAGAGGTCTAGGTTCGAGTCCCGTCGAGGACACTGGTCATTTTTCATGTACTTCTGCTTCTATATAACCTAATGACTCTACAGTGGGGCCCGAACTAAGAAGTAGTGGACGATAATTCGTGACCACAAGGATTCAGCGATTGGGTCCCATCATTCTCAGTCACCCTTTAAAATGAGGTGTATATAAGGTATTTTCTCGGTATTTTTAACATGCCTTCGTGGGGTAACGGTTGCACAATTGGCGCGTATTTGAGAGGTCCAGAGTCGAGTGCCGGTGCGGTTATTGTTCATTTTTCATGTACTTCTGGTTCGGTTAAACCTAATGCGTGTGAAGATCTTTAACTGCCATTCAAATAGAAGTCTTAATATATATTTAGTACATAAAATCAATAAAGCAACAACCTTGTATTTAATATTTTTTCAGGATGTCAATCGATTTCGATGGCAAAGAGGTACAAGTTCCCCTTCATCGGGATCCTGATTTACTAATTTTGTTTCACTCTGGCGTGTTTCTCTTCTTTTGTGAAGTATTTAGTAGTTTTTTTTAATCAGTTTTAGTAAGATATGACAAAAATTTTAGCATATACATTATAATATTTATTTCAAATTTTTAAGACTTTATGTTTTCTCATATTCAAAAGTACTAACTCAGCTTTAAGAACTAAAAAATTCTTCTGCTTCAGTTAAAATCATCAATTTAGCATGCTAAATATTTGATAACAGTAAATTGCTCTCAAGTTCGAAATTTAAATCTCTAATTTTGAAGCATTAATACCCAGGCAATCACCTTTCACTAGTTTTAAAGGTAGAATAACTAACATTTTCCTCCGTCATTTTACTTGCGCGTAGGTAATTCTTCTCTTAATATAAAAGAAATTAACTTTAAAAAAATAAATTTATGATTATTAATGTATAAAGAGTTGTAACGTATGATGAAATTTGGTGATTATAATTTCCTTTGTTTACTGAGTTTTGAAAATAGTTTACATCAGTGAACATGCTTCATTTTAAAGACATATTACTGATTAGTTATTTTCTGCGTATATAACGTTCAAACATTCAAGTGCAAATTTTTCAAAAATAGCAATTGAAACTTCATCTTTTACCTCATTTTTTTACCGACATTTTAATTGTAATACGCGAGATATAACATTAAGATATGAATGTGAAATTTAAAAAGTATCGCTTACTTTACATAATTTCGCATAATTACATAATTATCCCATGTTATTTTTACATAATTTCGCAGTAGATGATATAAATTTGTGTCTTACTTCAAGATAAATTACCTACTCGATATCTAACATCAGAAATTAATTAGATTAATGAGGCAAAATAATGTTTTTTCTTAAACATACATTCATTTCAAATTTTTCCTTATTCTACACATAATTTTAATATACGAATATGACAGTAGCTCTTCGTCATATTAAAAAGCACCGTTTTACCAAAATAAAAATACATTTCGTATAAGAAATTAAGAAACGATAATTCACATTTGTGTGAAAATTTGCATCTAGACGAGAAAAGTTATTGTCTTGAATAAATAGTAAATAATTAATTTTTAAGCAAAATTGTCGCTCTCAAGACACATTTTAATTAGGCATCCAGTTAGGTAGAATGGATGAATAATTCCTCTTTCATCTAATAAACCTAATTAGTACTTATTTTTCTTAATTTAAATCTGTCTGTTTAAGTACTCTAATTACTTTAAGAACGGGAATAAGAAGCAATAATCCATAGTTATTTACTAAAATACTTAAATTGGATGTTTGAAGTTACATTTTGAAGGTAACAGAGCACTTAAAGTATTATTTCGGAGAAAATAATTAATGGGAATTTTGAAAAGTAACTACGCTGAGGGCATAGGTCTTACTCCGCTTTCAATCCTTTCCCTAAAATAGGATTACAGTTTTTTTCTGTTATGATTATGAGCAAGTCCTTTTTCCATAATAATTGCCTTCTACATTTACATCTGAAATTACACTGTGAAATGCTTTGCAAAAATGTGACTTTAAGAGATTATCTTGCACAAGAATTTTAAATAATGTTCCGACGCATGTGATATAACAAGAATTACAATGAAAATAACAGCAGCCTGCTTTTAAACCACTCGAGATATAACTTTTTCGAATAACTGGTAATCATCCAGAAAAGGTTTTCGAAAGCCATAAAAATGAAGGCAAAAGTGTTCAAAACAAAAAAATCTTAAAATGAAATTGTAAAGTCATTAGGAATTTTTCGAAACAGGGACATCGAAGAAATCTGCAGTGCTCTTCCAAGCACTCGAACCTGCATCTCTCGAATATACAGAGGCTGTTCGCACATTTTTAGACGATGTATATTGTATTCACAAAACTAAATTACATAAAATTCTTGTGTTTTAAATGTTCTATTTGACATCCCTTATTCTGAACTATCTTTCGACACCGCAATTTCCAGGATAATAATGCCTTTTGAAGTGTCAGAAGAGGTATTCTATCCCATTCCTCCCGAACAGCTTTCCAGAGTCCTGTTAAGGTTTTGGAACAACGTTTGGATAATGCAGTTTTTAAAAGTCCGAAAGCACAAAAATCCATAGGTGACACATCGGGAGATTTAGTAGGGATATCAGTGAAGGGCATGACCTTGATACCAGTTTATTTTTTGTACCATTTCTTTTAGGAAATTTACAGTGGATTTTGATGTGTGACTGCTAGCTTTGTCCTGAAGCAGTCTCACAGATGGATGGCACTGTGGGTAAAGCGAATGCATTTCATTCAGAAAAATTGGGGATAAAATATGTTCATTATAGTATTTAGAGTTAATCTTGACATTTTTTGGCACTCTCTTTATTTTTAACTTGACATTATAAGAAAAACCAGCAACGATCATGAATCCCTTAGATAAACTTTCTTTCGATTCTTTGAACAATGTACTTAAATTTTTTCCTCACCTTTTATGATAATAAATGTCTCTTTTTTTGTTACAATCGTTTAAATACATCCATGCTTCATCTATTGTGACAATTGTTTTCCATTTTTCTCTGGATAAGTGTTTCTCATATAGAATTCTGCAGCGTGTCCTGCGTTGAGCGATATGCTTTGGAAGAAGATGATACACATCGCGTTTTTTTCGCTTTCTTAAGATTTAAATCAACATTTATCATTTAGTTTACAGTGGACACCGAGCATTTTAATGATTTTGCAACTGTCCTTTGACTAGAGGGATTTTCTTTTAACATTAAACAACTTACCTTTATTATGGAAGATGTTCGTTTTTTCCTTGGATACTTGTTTGGAATTTTTGTCCCACTTGGGGCTCCAATTTGACGTTTTTTTTCCCTTTCTTGTTGAGGATATTACCTATCGACGCTTTAGATATCACAAAACCATGACTCTCACATCGTTTTTGGATAACAGAGTATGCATATTTCTCTTCGGAAAGAACGTCAATGTAGCCTTCGAACCACTGCTTTGTTAAATTCACCATTTCGAATAAAAACAAAACTTTCAAGCCACAGACGATGATTTTGACTTTTAAAAACATAGTACAATTACAATTACTTCTTTTGCAGCAAATGATTTTTTATTACCGCTTACCAAAATCGTCTAAAAAATGTGCGAACAGCCTCTGTACGTCGAATGTGCTACTGTTGCAACACGAGGGCTTGCAGAACGGAGGAAGAAAATACCTTGTATATCCCCTTTAGGCATTAGGAGACCCAAAAGAGTTCTTTAATCTCTACGCGACCACAGACTTCACGCAAAAGAAATCGGCCAATGGATTCTGGAATGGTAAAAATGGGTTACTTCCGTTGAAATACGATACCCGAAATTTTTCGCGATTTCAATGCTTCCATAATTTTTAACAGCTTCGTTAATCCTGTTATTTTACTTCATAATTTTAAAATGCTTCGTTAATTTTCATTAACTTCAAAATCATCTAAAGTGATCACTTTTAATGTCACTATTAACAAAACTTGGAGACATATGGAGACGTTTTGTTACTATGTCTTACTTCCATAGAACGACTAATTTCTAATTCAATAATAAGTCCTCCATAAGCTTTCTTAACTCTCAAACACTTTTAAGCCTATTTTTTGTTTATAAAGAAATTTGCTATTTAATTTTTTTAGCAAGAAAGTAACATTTTCTTGTATCTTTGCAATAAGAAACGCCGATCAAAAATCGAAAATTTTTGTTTATTAATGTAAAATATATACCCGTACGTAATTATGGTAACAGTTCGGAGGTCACTTCGACATGCCTGGCTACAAAGTAGCCTTATGATCACACTGAAGTGACGTCATTTTCGCATCAAAAGCGATAATAATAAATACAAATAAAACAAAAAATAATAATAAATACAAACAAACAGCTTCAGGCCAATTAATTTACTATTTAAATTAATATGCAGAGACATTAGGTATTTTTGAAGCAGGAGAGATGAAAAATGAGCAAAGCCTTCGTCGGGACTCGAAACACGGACCTTTAGTATACGCGCTCAGTGTGCTCACCATTACACCACGAAGGCATGCAAAGAAGACGGGAAAAATAACTTATATACCCTCCCTTATAAAGGGAGACTGGAAATTAGGGAACCCAATCGCCAAATCGTGGTAGGGAGAATCATCATTCACCACGTTTTAGTTCGGGCGCCATTGTAGAATTATTAAGTTTTCTAAAACTGGAAGCGTGATAAATATGCAATGCCCTCGCCGGAACTCGAACCACGGACCTCTCGAATATGCGCCGAGCGTGCTGACCATTACACCACGAAGGCATGCTAAAAAGGCGGGAGAAATAACATATAATTGCTTATGTTGTTTGTTATTGTAATGTAATGTGTATTATTGCATTGATGCCTTAGTTGTAAATATGGCTTCCTGTCCAGGGATTGTACTGCTCGGGACGTGCAGTCCTTGGGAAGGGGGCAGGGTTAAGAATTTTGTATTTAGTTAGATATTTTTAATAGAATTATAATTAAAACTGTTTTATTTCCCAGTGCAATGCAGCGAGTGCTGTATTTTAAGAGAAAGCTACGCCGGAAAAGTAAAAATAGAAGAACACGTGCATTTAACATTGAATAAAAGTTTATTTCCGTAATTGATATTTAATTTCAATAAATATAATTGACTACTATGTTACCCGTAACCGTAATTCTGCGCTTTTCGCCTTCTAGAAATTGCTAGATGTCTCTCCCGCGTCCGATTAAAAAGCTGTGGAAAAGAGAGAAAAACATCTCAGTTCAGTTGTTCATTAGTTGTTGTTTAGAAAAGTGTTGTTGTTTGTAGCGAATTCGCGGGGAGATCAGATTGGCTTTCCCTGCGCTTTTGATTGCGTTCTATTTAACGTTTTAGTAGTTTAAAATATAGCTGCTGTTTATATTCCATTATATTGTACAAATGTCGTTGAGTAATATCCAGCGTTTTGTTATATTTCTTGTGATTAGAGTAAATTATATTAACTTTTTATCGAACTTGTGTACTTAATCTGTTATGAAAACATACGTACGCAACAATATTATTAAAACGATAACACACAAGATCTTTATTTCTATTTAAAATTTCAATGTGTTTCGCTATTAAGTTACAATTATTCACAGATTTAGAGATTTTATTCTAATAGAAAATTAATTTTATGAAAAGGAAAGCAAAACCATATTGTTAGAGCTATTCGGGTCTAAAGGGCCAATAAAATGGAAGAGCATAAAATATGTAATAATTTGTCAAGCTTCTCTGTCTGTACTTTTCTAGCTCATATAGAGAGATATACGAAGTATGGGAAATCAAAAGTCAAATTCGAAGCAGATGACTCTTGAGATTTCAGCTTAGAAGACTCCTTTATCGATCGGGAAAATGTATTTGAATTTTGTATCTCGTAAAAATAATATTTCCAGGAGTGTTCTGCGCTATTCCTTACATAAACTGTGCTTTACAGTACTTTCCCCTTCAAAATAAGCAAAAACATTTTTTATTTTTATTCAAAGTACGTTCCCAGTAATTCCAATTAGTGTCAATCAAACTTCTTAGTTTTTAGTGTAACTTTTTGATGTTAATGCAATATAACGTTTTGTTACTATGCCTCTCTTCCATCGGAAGAAATTTTCTAATTCAATAATAAGTCCTTTATAAGATTTCTTGACTCTTAAAAAGTTTTAAGCCCTTTTTCTTTTGTTTATAAAGAAATTTGCTATTTAATTTTTCTGACCTCCAGTTTAAACAAGAAAGTAAAATTTGTTTTTGTATCTTTGCAATAAGAAACACCTATCAAAAAACCGAAACTATTTTACTAATGTGAAATATTTACCTGCACTAACTTATGGTATAAAATGTAAATAACACTTTGTTTGGAAAATCTTTCTACTTAGATTTTATGGCAAGTGGTTTCATAAATATTGCTTATTATTCGATGTCAGTAAATGTCCTAATTATAAATACCATTTTCTATCAATGGAAAATATTTACCTGCTCACACATACGATATAAAATTTAACAGTATAAAAGACAATTACTTTTTAGGTAATGAAATAAAAAAATCTCATTTGCACACCACATGACTTCCTTGTACGGAATATTAAATTATACACATGTTTTCTTGCATTTCATTTAAACTTATTGGATTGAATTAAATCTGCTTCCTCGATAGGGTATAAACCACAATCAAATAAATGCACTGTTCAAGGTTCACTATATCTGTTTACCACAGCGACACTCTGGTGCTAGGTTCATGGCTGAGCGCTACATCTCATTCACTGTGTAACTCAGAATGCACAAAAATTACGTATATCATCTGGAGAATTATTCAACCGTTGAAACGTGTTCTATCCAAATACTGCGATAAATCTAAAATTATGTGTAAATGAAATTAAACAAACAAACAAAACAAAACGAAACAAAAAAAAGAAAGAGTTTTTAACAGACGATTTAGTATTTCTCATTCAATTAATTTAGTTCTCACTACGCGATAAAAACACATAAAACTTAAAATATCTGTATTAAAAATAACGAAGTAAATCTTAAAGACTTATTTCCTCGAATACCTTCCAGAATGGATTAAGCATGATTCAATTCGCAATAATAAAAGTAGGCGTTATTTTGTCGTAGCGAAGCTTAGTTTCTCTAGATTGGCTACAAATCCACTATTCTGCTGAGTTTTAAATGTAAACAAATATGACCACTATGATAAAAATAATTAGGCTCAGCCGCACTTAAACAAATTTTATATTGTTGATAATTCTACAAATATTGCATGCAGATTTACTAAAGGTACAAAAATCTTAACCGGAAAATAAGAACAACATAATTCAATCACTTTTAAAGCAAACAAATGCACAATTTGCAAATATATAAGAATAAAGAAACTGAGATAACTCAGATGAGTAACATATCGAGTAACATAGCGGATATATATATATATATATCCGCTATGTTACTCGATATATATTTATATACGTATATTTATAGACTTTTGGTGCGGGTGATTGCAACCAAAATAGGAGGTGCACATCTACATGTTATAGGAGGTGCACATCTACATGTTATAGCAGTCCTATATACAAAATTTGAACATTGTGAGGCTACTCGTTTTTCAGTTATGCGAGACAAATACATACGTACGTAGATAGACGCCATGAAAAATTCTCTTCAAAATTGATTTTAAACCAGTTTTATAATTTTTGTGGAGAAAAAGTGTCTTTACGTACAGATGTCACGCAAAAAGATCATTAAATTGCATTCGGTAGCGGTCAAAATGGCTGTTTTCTTTGAAATATGATATTCAAAATTTTTCCCGATTACAATACTTCCTTTTTACTTCGCACAAAGAAGTAAGAAAACGTGGTACTATTCCATTACGGCGGCGCCAGTTAAAAATGAAGAAAAATTAGAACAATGCAATGATACAACAAAACACCAAATATCGTGGATTGAGAATTTAATGTTTGAAATATCGTGGCTCGAGATTTATAGTTCTTGTTTGAAATATGATTATTCCTTATTTTTCTGCCATAATTCTCCATTTTTTGTGTACGATGGATTACACAGCTGGCAATTATTAATTACCTAACAACCAAAAGTCTGTTATGAGATTATTTCAGGTTAAAGGAATAATACATAACAATTGACTTTTTTCTCAAAATCACGCCTATGAAGTAAACTTTTGACTGAAACAAAGCTCCTATGTGGTGGTGTTTACACTGAGCAAAAAAAAAGACAGTTCTATATCTCCCGTTCTACTGGGACGATTAACGAAATTCAAATTGCGTTTTTCATGTCTCGAAAGCGCGACTTAGAATATATATTAGATTTATATACAGCATTATTCTAGCATAGGTTTTTTGAAACAAAATAAGTCTTTTTCTGAAATAACATACCAATGTTTTCCGTATTTCGATTCTACGAGTCAAATTATGCCTAAATATTAAATTTTGTAAAATTTAGTGCAAAATTTGCGGAGAAATTAAAAAATGCAGGGTGTTCCCGATTTTTTTTTTTTTTTTTTCAGTTTGCGCCAAGAATAATTCACTTCGCGAAATTCTTAATACGTAGCAACCTATTTTCCTATCCCTTCCACTGTAATGGGAGCGGAAAAACGTTACATCGTTCTACTTTCAAATAATTTCAACAAAGTGCGTAAACCACAATTTCGTTATTATCGCTTTCAACAAATATGCCAAATTTCAAAACGCGCCAATATATAAATTCATGTATATCCTCGGAAATTTTGAAAGAAAGCTCTAATTTTTTGAAGGTGTGCTTAGAAATAAATCTACTTAAAGACGATTGTAAACATTTTATAGGTTATAATTCAAAATATTTTTCACAAAATTTATAAAAATTATATAAAAATACAATTTAAAAAAATAAATCATAAAAATGGGAGAATTTTATTAGGAATGAACCTCAATTGCGACTGCGTAAGGAGGAATCAAATGAGTTTCATAAAAAAAGAGATATTAATAAATATAAAGCAAATTCAGAGCTAAAATTTTGAGAGCTAATTTTTGAAAAACTGCTCGTGCGATTTTTACAAAACTTGGCAGTTTGGCATAATTTGAGTCTTAGAATCGAAATATGGAAAAAAAAGCATGTCATTTCAGAAAAAGTCCGATTTTGTGTCAAAATACCTATATCTGAGCAATGCTATATAAAAATCTAATACATATCCTAGGTCGCGCTTTCGAGACATGAAAAATGCAATTTGAATTTTGTCAATCGGCCCAGTGGAAGGGGAAACATAGAACTGTCCCGTTTTTTTGCGCAGTGTACATTCTTGCTGTGTCAAAAAAAAAAAAAAGGACGGAAAACCAAAACATGATTTAAAGATTCGCGTCTTCCTTTCCTGAATGCTGTTCGTTTTATCTATCTGTGGTATTAAGAATGGACATCGATTGAATTTTGCTACTTCAGTTAAAAATCAGCCATAATAAGGAATATAAAAAAACAACGTTGGTCGTGTTCTTCCGAAACAATGGGTATTGGGGGTTTATGTCGTAAAAGCAACGCGAATGGCAGCATAATATTTTCTTGTTGCTGAAAAGGATGTAAAAATGAGGAATTAAGAAATGCTGGGTATGAACATTTCACTGTGAATTACATTTATAATTTTATAGACCCGCAGCTGGATGCCACACTTAAACTGTGGAAAGATTGTGGGGCTGTGCTACACGGAGAAACAAACGTCATATTGCTCGCCACCATTTAGAATCGTATTTGATATAATTTGTGTGGTGTTGGTTACATTCAAAAAGTGAAAGATTTTCTGCAATATTGAATGATAGTTTAAATTTTATGCCATTTGTTTAGACTGAATTTCGTTTTGTTTTGTTACTTTTATTTATATGTTGAGTATTCTAGATTAAAAATTAAAAGGAAAAAATTACTTTCTTTAACTCTTTGAAGGCCAACACGCCCCAGACAGCCTTTCATTCAAACGACCACAAACGCCCGAAATAGCCTAGATTGCGATGTTGTGTTCTTCCCTCTCCCTAAGGTATGCAGTAACAGGTGCACTTTCTCCAAATGCATTGTATCGATTTATTGCAGAAAGATTGTTCTAAAAGGAAAATGGAAGCTTCTTTGCTAGGAATTATAAAGAACGTCATTTGAAATCTTCCCACCTCTTTGTGCGTTAATCTAGGGGAAGGGAGGAACCTGCTGTGGATCTCCAAAAGCATTTCGGGTGTTTCGGTATTTTAAGCATATAGGTTAACGAAGACTTCGGTTTCCTAAGGTTAAGAAATTAAAAAAAAATACTTTTTATTAAACTAATTTCTTTTTAGTCTTTTATTATTAACTCGTTCATCATTTCATAACTTTATAGTCGAGAACAATTAGTGGCAAAAAATTAGCGGCGCATTTTAACTGACTCCGCTCTAACGGAATAGTACCAAAAATATTTTTATAGGACTCATTTATTGTTCAGACATAAATGCTCATAATAATTAAATTAGTGCCGATTATCAAGAAGCGTAAGAACTGAAAACATAGCTCTTAATAAAAATTTTAACTAATTCAATGCTAAAGCAATTTGTTATTTGTCTGGAGGCTTACTATAAAATACAGTAAATTATAAATGATAGTTTCCAGGATGGCAGAGAATGTGAGTATAAATATAGACTATAAAAATCATTAAAATATCTTTCAAATACTGCATCATTTCTAGTACGGTTTTTTCTAGTGCATTCCCTCGTGAAATTTTCTTCCAAAAGCATAATTGATAAGAAGAGAACCTCAAACTGCAGTGGGTCTTTTAATGAGGTTCCTATTCAACTTTTGTATAATATTAAAAGAGTACCTTTGAAAGAAATTTTGATCGATTTTATTTTTGAACTCAATTTTCTGTTAGACTGTTCGTAATTTATTCTGTAGTCAGTTCTTGTATTCCATTTTGTTTTATTTAAATAAATGCTTAAAAATATCTTAAGTCCTACAGAAATGTTAATATGATCTCCTTTCTTCAGGCATTAAATAATCTTTGAAACTTTTGCTCTAAATGCATTACTTGAAAGGTAAGAAAGTGAAAAGTTTCCTTTTCTTCGCACTGATTTAAAAGTTTTGAATAATTTCTATTGTAACGAGTTGGCAACATTCTTTATTCATTTCAAAGAAGAATTTTAATTCTTCTACAAATTTGCTTCATTTACTTTGTAAAGTATCCTGAGTCAATATAGCGAGAAATTTTATCGTGAGAAATATCAGAATTCTAGTTTGAGGTTTGTAAATGTAACTACAAATTACGATATTGGTGAACAATGTGACGAGTCTTGGCAAATATACAATTCACAGCTGCTTTAAATAGCAACAATTTAATAAGAATGTAAACTGAATGTGTCCTGATTTACCCTTACGACACAAAACTGTAAGGGATATACCGTTAAAAAGTAAAATGTAGCTGCAGAAAACAAATTTACCTATCTAAGTGTTGCTACAGTAACTTAAAAGGATGAGAAAATTTCAGTTGTCAGCACATTAATAAATAGCTAAGGGAATTAGAGAAAGATTTTACAACAGCACTGTCTTATAAATCTGTATGGAATTTGGAAATATTTGAAAATGCAATATATAAAACATAAAATACTACAAAAAGAGACAAAAGTTATAAAGCATTTCTCCCGCCGCCTTAGCATGCCTTCGTGGTGCCTTCGTGGTCAAGCACACTGGACGCGTATTCCAGAGATCCGTGGTTCGAATCCCGGCGAGGGCATTGCTCATTTTTCATCTCTCCTACTTCGAAAAATACATAGTGTCTCTTCAAAGTCAACATTTCAACTTAAATCTAGAACCCCTATTAGTAAATAAATCAGTAAACTATTTATGCGTATTGAAAAATATCTGAATAAAATGTTTTAGTGTAGAGCAAATAATGTTAATATTTTTCAATACAACTTAAGATTAAATTGAAACAAATGAAAAATAATGCAGTATTTTTTCTATTAATTTTTTCATTGCTTCATGGCAACTGGAAGATTCGAAACATCATGCATAATGCAGCTGAATATTGAGGGGTTTTAGTAATCAATATATTTATGAAGGGATATTCATTTATATGCATTTAAAAAGCTCTAAACGCTCCGCATATTTTGAAGAATCGCTGACATTATACTCTCGTTTATCGAAATGTCTCTCTTGTTACTCTCCAATGCATTTCTTTTAAATTTTTTATTAATCAAATGCACCTATTATTATGTTAATTATTATAATGTTCATCTGCGATTGGTAGATGCCAATTTTAACTGCTGCATTTGTTTTCCTTTAAAATCAACTGAAAGTAGGCTCTAGTAGATTAAATCCCAGCCGTTAACTTCTTAACAAATCATTCTTAAAATTGTTTAACCTATGAAGAAGAAAACGCCCGAGATGACCTTTCATTAACACTACAACCGCTCGTAATGGCTGAGATAGCGATGTTGTTTTCTTCCCTCCTCCTAAGTTATACAATAGCAGTTGCAGTTTGTGCAAATCCATAAAAGTAAATTTTCTGGTGGAGAAAAACCTATTACCTTAGGTTATTTTGGGGGTCAACCTTTTATGTGCAGCAAGCGCAAAATTAAATTTCAAGAATTCTACTTTACAGGTGCAGATGAGCACTGTTGAAGAACAAGAGAGGCCATGCCGGAGATGGATCTGAATCATCTCCAGGAAGAAGAGAAAAAGAGAATGATAAAGTTTTAAGAAGTTTTGTAGAATTTAAACTCTTAAACAACAACGTTGAAATACCTTATTCTTCGAGTAGTTACATTCTGGTGGCAAAAGATATAAAGATTATACTAAGTTTATAACAGTTATTTTAAGTTAAAGCAACTTTCCTATACCTCCTAATTTCAGCTTACAATTCCTCACCAGAATGAGTCTTTAGAATCGCGTTAAATGCAAATGAGTAGTAGCTAGTATTCAAGTCGAAGTTCCACTGACTTCCGGAGAGAGAACCAGAATTTCTAACTAGCTCGCGTTTGCCTTTTGGCCACATCTCTCTAAGCTGTTACTACGCTCGGTAGTATTACGGGCCTTTTATAGCTTTGTTACCTAATTCGATATTTAGAGGCTAACTACTTAGAATTGTGTTAGCTTCGGCTAAATCTCTTTAGTTCGTCATTAGTTAAGTTCTTATTTTTTATATTTTTGAGTTTAAGCTCAGTGTTTTAAAAATTACAGGAAACAATGAGTTTTGTGCCTGTACAAATATCTTATTTTCAATTAAATGGTTGGTCTTTGTCAAGACCATATGATGAAAAAGAAAACACCAGCTATATATAAATGGTTTAGAATTAAATTTTAAACACTCAGAAAATATTAGAGCTTAGTAAAAATATTGATCCCAAGATATTTTCCTCAATAAATTAATTTCCAAGATCTAGCTCTTTTAAAGCTGGAAAAATATTAATTCGGTTGGAATTTTAATATACGAGAGTATGCTAGATTAATTTTCTAGAAACTTTAGCTCGCTCTTTATTTCAAAGTTGAAGTTTGTGAATAGCTTCGCTTAATATGCATTAAGCTATTCTGTCTGTAAGGGATTATAAGGAATTTCTTTATTGCATCAATTAAGAGTATAAAGAAAGTTTCAAAAGTATTTCAAGTAAGGTATTCATGTTCATCGAAAGGATTGACATTAATTTTAACCTCAGTGCAGGAACATTAAAACAGATTATATTTTCCATAATTAACAAAGAAAATGTGAGTGAAAAGTCACAGCGAGTAGAGGTTTAAACCGAACTTAAAATTAAATAATTAGGAGCATTCAAAATTATCACGACAATCCTAATTTTGGAAGCAATGAGATATCATCTTCAGCCCAAGATAAACGAGAAAAAATAATTCCAGAAATTAAAAATCATTCATTGAGTATGTAGTCTGATTTAATTTTAAATTGGAATATCAATCACACATGTAATGATCTTCGTATTCAAAGTTTATTGATTTAATACTGCATTATAGTAAATATTATTGTTACGAATTTTGTGCTTAAACATGTAATTTAGTAGAATTGTAAGGTTTTAGTGAAACTAACAAAGTTTTATTATAATTTAAATCTTTCTATCCCTTCTCATTTTCAACTTCCCGTTAGAAGAAGCGCGCGTTTTCAGCTTTATGCTAATTTGAAGTGGAGCCAAGTTCTATTTAAACCTCTCAGTGTGAGAGAGCTTTTAGTCTCAGACCACGATCATTCTATTCGACGTTCTCCTGACTAGCTAGCAGTTAAATTCTAAGCCATAGCGCTTTACGTGATTGCTTCTTGAAATAAATCTAAGTGCGTCAGTATTAGTAAATCTTGCTACGCACCATTTAGTTAGAGGACAACCTCGCGTTATAGCTCTGTGAGCGACGACTGTTTAATTTCTAATTAGTTTTAGTTTAAATTATTTGATTGTTCATTTTAGACCCAAGTGTGGTCTTTACTTTCTGTATCCCTCCCGAGTTGGGAAGTGGTTCTACATAATTGTGATCTAATAAAAGAGGATTTTCAATCCCTTTGAAGTGCAGTTCTTCTCCCACTAAATCACAGTATCTACCACAGAACATAGCTGCATTCAGCTCCCTGTTCCAGATCAGGACTTAAGGAGTTCACGAAGATGTTTGCCAAGAATATGCACCGAACACTCTGTCCTGACAGAATTATAAGTAAAATTGTTGTCTTTCTTTTGTAACATGAAAAATATAGGAAAGCTATACCGTAAAAGTATACAGATATTACAGAGTCAAATGCATTTAACATTGAAAAAATGGGTATCTCGTTAATATGGCAAGATATCACCAAGCTGGCAATCGTTTGGGCGATTTGGCGACATTTTTTTCTGGTCTCTGTATCATCGTAATATGTATTGGAACTCAATTAATATAATTGAGCTCTATATTCGCTGAAACCGTAATTCCACCCTCGTATTGCTTTCCAATAATTTCGAGTAGCAGAAACTACTAGAAGTATCTCGGCTGCCCGGTTGAAAACTATATAAGGCCGAAGAGAGAGAGCATTTGTTCTCGGTTGCTTTTTAGGTGCGCTTTGCATAGGGTTGAGTTTAATGTTCTTAGTAGTTTGAACGACTACACCACGAAGGCATGTGAAGAGGTCGGAGAAATACCTTATAAACGGAATTGGTTGATTCCTCTTACTGTATTATTATGAGACTCGTTTTACCACTTTGTATGCAAAATGTAACACTGTGTGGTATATTTTGTCCTTTAGTCAGCTTTAATTGAAATGGGATAAAATCGCTCTACGAGGTACTTTAATGAGTTATGTGAATTTATCAACGCTTAATGGATTAATTATATTATTAAGTAAGGAAAAATATAGTTATATTACACTAAGCAATTAATATACTTAAGATTTATTATTTTTCAGTGTAACATCTGTCGTAATATACAGACATACATTTCTTATGCTATTATCATTGCTATTTGACATAGAAAATTTTATGTTCAATATAACAAAGCAATTATAATGCATTCATCATACAGAAAACTGTAAAAGAATTCGTAGTTCACCAGCGGCCGAGCGGTAAAATCGCTGAACGCTGGTAGTGCCGCCCTGGGTTCTAATCCAGATGAATGAGCTGGCGGCATGGGTGTTTTCGCGATTTTCTCCGTTTTTAAAGTGTATGCGAACCAGTTGTCCTTATGAAGTCATCCTCAGTGGCATTTCTCTCCATAGGCAGATGATCCTAGTGTTCTTTACCATAATAAACTAACCAAAACCAAATTAAAAATTTATCTTAAAAAACAAAAATTTATTTTAAAACAAAACAAAATTTATCTTAAAAAACCATTTCTTTATATCTTAAACACTTATATTTTGCTGATTTGCCTGAAATTAATTCAGGCTGATTTATCTGAAGGAAAATTATCATATAACATGGCAATAAATATATATGTATATATTCTTTTTCAATGGAACAGTTTTGTGCCTCTTTATTACTTTCTTCGTTTTAGCGAAACTTTTTCTTTCTGACTGTCCTTAATTATCTCTTTTGCTTTTCTCATTTTGGACACTTTATGAAACATTAATATCCTTTGTCTTTTTAATATTTTCTACATTTCCATGTGCGTTAATTTTTTGTTATATCGTCATAGCTAAGAATAAATGTTTCCGAATTTATATCAAGTCTGTAGGGGAATGAATACTAAAATATATCATTTTTTGATGGTTTTTAGGTACAACTGCTACCAGGGTGAAAGAAAGGACACGTTTCCAATGTCACTCACAAAGATGTTCCTTTACTCTGCTTTAAGTATTGTGATAAAGAATTATTCATTCAGAGTGTTGAGAAAGTTGAGCGTTGATCCACTGGAAGTGTCAGGACGAGTGTCGAAAGCATTCTTGAACTTTTCTTCTCCTCCTAATCTCTCTAACAATTCTAACCAAGTAAAAACACTAAATAGAATATATCTTCATATTGTGAGCGGTTACAGGCGAAAATATCGCGACAAAAACATCTCGGACGAAAACATCCCGGAAGAAAAAAAACGCAAGGAAAAACATCGTTGTACAAAATATCGTGGGAGAAAATAAAGCTAAGAGAAAACATTGCAGGACATCATTGTTGCCTAAAATAATGTGGCTCAAAAAATTCGCAGTTTAAAAATATCGTGGTAAAAAATAAAGCAATTCCATATCATCGCATGACAATAACATCGTTGATATGCAATCTTCAGGCTTTAAAATTTGTAAATGCATAATAGTATAATGATTTTTGAGTGCAGGAAGGAGTGAAGAATATTTTTACTTTTACATTTTTGAACTAATAATCTTTGGCTGAAAAATTATGAAATAAATATTAAAATTGAGTGGAAAATTGATGATACTTTTAGGATTAACAGTATTTTATAATTAAACGGTTTTAATGGAAATAATCACATGCAATTACTCATCTTCCACCTCCTAATCCTTTTCAGACTATAGTGTTTCGTGAAAAATTACCAGTAAAACTTTACAAAACAGATTGCGTAATTAGCGAACATTATTAGCTAACTACATTAAGTTTAAAATTCAATTGACTGCTTCACTGAAAATTATTTTTCTACTCATTCTCAGTTTTTGAATGCTTAAATTTTCTTTATTTTTTCGGCAAAAATTTATTAGTTAATTCAAAAATTTGAAATGTAAAAGCAAAAGTATTTCTTATTTCTTCTTGCTGTCACAAATCATTATAAGAACATGAGAGTTTTTAAAGCAAAGGGCATATCTTCAGTGTTATCGTCATTCAATGATTTGCAGGTGCTTTATTTTCTACCACGATATTTTAAATACAGATTTTTTAAACCGCAAAGTTCTTAATCGCTGTAGTTTAATGACGATATTTTGTGTCGTGATGTTTTCTCTTTGCTTTTGATTCCTTCCACAATGATGTGTTCGGAGATATTTTTGTCTTGTGCTGTTTTCACCGCGAAAGACTTGTTCAGGATGTATTTGCCGTAATGTTTTCTTGATGACACCCTGTGAGCTACAGAGAATACATAAAATGAGTTTTAATTTATTTAAGGTATCTGTCGACATTTTTACAGGAATAGAATTGAAAATACGGTATTTTAAAAAATAAACAGTTTAAAAGTTTGCTACAAACAGAAATAATTTTTTATTGAATGAGACAGGTATGAATTTAATCTTCTAAATTATCTTTAGTATATCAACATCATTCACGATCACTGAATATTCCTCTTTTTACTTCCATTTGGCGCGAAGTAAAGGAAGCATTGAAAATACGAAAAATTCTGGGTATCATATTTCAACGAAAATATCCATTTTGACCGCTACTGAATGAAATTTAACAATGTTTTTGCGTAACATCTGTATTTGAGGACAGAATAAAGGCCTCTTTTTTCCCAAACGGGTTGTAAAACTGATTAAAATGGCTTTAAAAGGGATTTTTTTTTCATGACCTATGTACGTAGGACTGCTATAACATGTAGCTATGCATTCCCTTTTTTGTTGCAATCGGTCGCACTAAAATTATGTAATTATATGAAATTTTACATACATATATATATACACAATCACTTTGTTACTAGGTTCGGGGAACTCCATTTGTTTTCTTTATATGTTGGTAAATTGTACATTTTTTGCTTTGAAAATGATTGAATTATGTTATTCTTATCTTCTGGTTAAGGATTTTATGCCTTTAGTTAATCTGCATGCAATAGTTGTAGAATTAGCAACAATTTAAATTTGTTTAAGTGAGGCTAAGCCTAATTTTTTACCATGGCAGCCATATTTGTTTACATTTCAAACATAGCAATGTAGGGAATATAGCCAGTTTGTGCACCTTTAGTGTCTTTTTGCCGAGTGGGACCAAAAGTAAATTTTCAATTTTGTGCGCCGATAAACCTTCCTTCTTGCTTGCGGGTCGGATTGCTTGCTTTTGCGTAGGAAGTCAAATTTTAATTTCAAAAATTGTTTTTTATTCTTTAGCTGTATATGGTGCTTTATGTTTTTCTATATTTTTTTCAATTTTTAATGAAGATATTTTGAGCTTTTATGTATTTCTGACTTGCGGCGAAAGTGAAAACTGAATTAATTGAATAAAAAATATATCTTTAATGAACTTCGAGGAAATAAGTTTAAATGAAATGCAACAAAAATGCGTGTAAGTCCTTAATCCGTTAAGAAAGTCATGTGATGTCCACATCAGATTTTTTTAATTTATGAATTGGTACACAAAGAGCAACGAATTGTTCTTTCCTTAGAGCATAAATTTGGTTGCTTTTCCATTGCAAAAAAACAATCATTTTTAAATATATTTTTGTATTATATTAACATCTAATTTAAAGCACTACTTTTACAATAATATCGTATTCACATCTTTTGTGTTTATCTCCTTGCACAAGCTAAACGCACTTAAGATATATAAGACTAGAAACTAATCATTGAAAGAAGAATAGGATTATTAAAAGAAAAAATGTCATGTCCTAATTCTTTTTTTCTCTGTTATTTGTTTTGATGATCCGACTTTTTAAAGACTTTTGTTCATTTTCTGAATAAAATAATTTTCTGTTATAGGAGAAAAAAAAATTTCTAAAGCGAATGCAGAAAAATTGAAAATAAGAATATGAGTATAAAAGTGTCGAAAACAACTAAGAAAGCAAATTTCGATTTAAATATGCTTCCAATCTCGATGGAGGAAGAAATTAAGAATCCCATTATCAAAGCGAAAGATTGAGCAAATCAAAGGAAAAAGGAATTTAGAAGTATTACTTTAATGAGGTTAAAAGATGTTTCTCGTCTGCGAAAAAGGAAATCTTTCAATACGATTCTTTTTTAATCCAGTGTAGAAAGAAAAAAAAAAGACGCTCTCGACTCTCAGTCCTTATGATTTTGCTGACTCCTCAGGAGAAGCAGGAAATGTTTTCCGAGATGAACTCAGGATATGATAATTCCAAGCACAAATTTATAAAAACTGCCATTGCTGCAAATCACGTGCATGTTATTTACTGATGATGTGAATACTAAAATGACCTACAAATGCTGTTAATTCGAAAGCATTTATTATTTGCAACTTATTTCTATTTTTTCCTTCACATGAGAGAATGCGATTCTTAACAAAGGAATCATTTCAGTTTAAAACTTACTCACAATGTATGCTTATTTTCTTTTCCGTAGAAGAAATATACTAAATTATAGCGCATATAAACAGTGTCTTTATAATGTATAATATTATTGTAAATGATTCTTAAATGCACTGTCGTTTGGATTTAAAATATATATCTTTGCAAATACATATTTATATGGAGGAGGAAAATTTAATATTTTACATAATATGAATACATATATATATATAATATAAATACATATATATATAAT
>KK122064.1:395859-417335 GCA_000611955.2 Stegodyphus mimosarum | reverse complement strand
AAGCCATAGTGCTTACCACGTGATTGCATTGTAAAACAAATTAAAGTGCGGTAGTATTTAGTATACCTTGCTACGCACCCTTTTCGGTAGAGGCCAACTTCCGCGAATTGCTCTGCGAAGCAAAGTTTAATTTAATTTCTATTTAGGTATTTATTTTAATTTAATTTGATTGTTAAGTTCGACCCAAGAGCGGTCTTTTACGTTATGTATCTCTCCCGAGTTGGGAAGTTTGTATTTAATAGTGATTGAATAAAAGAGGATTTTCAAATCCCTTCACGTGCAGTTATTATACAGCCCAGCAGATACATCAGAACATAGCGTACCTTCCGCTCCCTGTTCCAGTTCAGGACTGAATATTGGAGGTTAAGAACCCTTTACAGAATTTACCATGTTTCCAAAAAGGATGCACAGAACACTAAGTCCTGACAAGGTTTTAGTTTAAACAAACGAAGTTTTATGTTAATTTTCTCTTTCCAGTAAGTTCTTATTTCAACTTCCCGTTAGAATGAGCGCGCGTTTCAGCTTTATGCTAATTTGAAGTGGAGCCAAGTTTTGTATTTAAGGGTTAGCGAGGAACTTCTCAGTGCGAGAGAGCTTTTAGTCTCAGATCACTGCGGCTCTGTTCGACGTCCACCTGATTAGCTAGTATTTAAGTTCTAAGCCTTAGCGATGTTATGCTATTAGTTACGCGTTAGTATTAGTTAAATCTTGCTACGCACCATCGATAGTTTAGCATAGAGGCCAACCTCGCGTTTATAGCTCTGTGAGCAACGACTACTTAATTTCTACTTAACTTTATTTTAAATTATTTGATTGTTCAGTTTAGACCCAAGTGAGGTCATTATTTTCTGTTATCCCTTCCCAGTCGGGAAGTGGCTGTAAATAGTCGTTTAATAAAAGGGTCATTTTAAAACCCTCCTTACGTGCAGTTATTCTACCACTTAACCGCAGTTATTCTACCGCAGAACATAGCTGCATTCAGCTCCCTGTTCGAGATCAGGACTTGATACTATCACGATCATGTTCACCAAAAGTATGCATAGAACACTCAGTCCTGACAAGCTTTGATCTAAGCTAGCTCAGTAAATCTAACTGGCGTATCAAATTCAAGTCTCAGCAGCAATAACGCAAAGCCGAACAGTTACAGCTTATAAGATCTGGCAGGAACGAAATGCACCGTGCTTGCTCAGAAGAATAATAAGATCTATCACACAATTCTGCAACCTCAATCTAACTTCAGTAACATTCTGGTGAGGAAACGGAAAGGAGAAGTGATAGTAAAGATCGAAATCATAAGATAAGTATTTACGCAAAATAATAGTTATAATAAATACTAAAATTATAAATAAATGGTTAATGTAAGTCCTAACCTTACGTTCTTTTGTATTTCCATACATCTAATAATAGAAGCAAATATATAAATAAGGCAACTTTCATTGTTAAGTTTACTTTACTAGGTTGCTATTGTCATTCTTGTCTTATCCTTAGATATTACAACGGAATAGTGTTAATATACTTAGCTGACAGAATAATGTTTTTTTCTTTAATACATTCAGAAAAAAGTTTAAAAGCAATACGATAAAACCATGAATCTTTTAGATTTTATCAACTTAATCAGCTTCATTTTTAATAACGAGCATGTACTTTAAAAAAATGTAACACTTTAATTGCTTCGGCTCTCGTAACAATTTATGAAAATCCTCATTTTAGGGAAGAAAGTAATATTCTGGTACACAAAAGCAATTCTTAAGATTTTTATCGGAGCAAGAAAAATCAATGTCTCAAGGCTTCTAAATATGCTTCGTTACGATCCTAAATAATGCTTAAAACGTGACTGGTCATATACTAGAGGTGATACTAAAAGTTCAAACTACTACACAGTTTGCTAACATAACGTGCTTCTACTTTTAATAAAAGGTTTTTTCGCTGCATGACAAAAAGGACAGAAGTAGCTGTGATAATGTGAGCGGAAAGTTTATAAATTGCTCAACACCTGAGGCGCACTCAGTTTCTGGCACTCATTAGGTATTTCAAAAAATAAATAAATGTACACAGCATTTTCTTTTCCCTCGCATTTGCTTTTCTAAGTAAATAAATAAAATTTAAGCGAATCACGTTTTTTTTTCCTTAAGCAGAAAGTATGCAATTAGGTTGATGATTTTAATAAAGTAATTTTAAAAATAACAATTTTTTTAATTACTAGACTCGTTGAAATGTTCACTGCGTTTTACATTTTATCATCAAGCAAATTTACCTGTCCCTACAGTTAACTGATATATAGAGATTGTATAGATATATAGAGATTGTATATGTGTCGGCGGTGCCTTAGTGGTATTTTTGTATGGTGTAGAAATCGATTCTGAAAAAATGAATATGAAAACTATTAATTCTGTATACCAGGCAGAAATTTATTCTATAAAAGAAGCCTTCCAATGGATCGACTCACATTTGCGAGAATCATATCAATTAATGTGTAAGGTTTTAGTTTAAACTAATAAAGTTTTATTTTTAATTTTCCTTTCCTATGATTTCTTATTTCAGCTGCCCGTTAGAATGAGCGCACGTTTCAGCTTTATGCTAATTTGAAGTGGAGCCAAGTTTGTATTTAAGCGATAGGTAGGAACCTCTCAGTGTGAGAGAGCTTTTAGTCTCAGACCACTGCTACTCTGTTCAACGTTCGCCTGACCAGCTAGTATTTAAATTCTAAGCCGTAGCGCTGTTACGCTATTACTTATTGAAGTAAATCTAAGTGCGTTAGTATAAGTTAAATCTTGCTACTCACCATTTAGCACAGCGGCCAACCTCGCGTTTATAGCTCTGTGAGCAACGACTACTTAATTTCTATTTACCTTCAGTTTAAATTATTTGATTGTTCAGTTTAGACCCAAGTGGGGTCATTCATAGCTGCATTCAGCTCCCTGTTCAAGATCAGGGCTTAGATTATTTCACGAATATGTTCGCCAAGAGTATGCATAAAACACTCAATCCTGACAAATGTACATTCAGACGCTTTGCCTGCCCTGGTGGCACTCTCCCGCCCGACTAATAACAATAAGCTTATGAATGAAATCAAATATTTATATAGAAAACTTAAAAAAGAAAACACAGATTACACCTGTATTGGGTTAAAGAGCTCTCTGTAGTGTGTGGTAATGAGAGGACCGATACATTTTCCAAAGAGGCTGCCCTGGGGGATGAAGCCATTTGTCATGATATTCAAGAATCAAGGAAAACGTCTATTAGCATTATGAAAGATCATTTGTTGAAACAATGGAAGGATAAGTGGGAGACATCTGAGAAAAATATTAATTATTTAAGACATATACGTATCAAGAAAAATATGACTATTATGAATGATATGGACCTTAACCAAATATTTTTCAAATAATGGTAGGTTTCCCGCCTATCTAAACAGGTTCCACCTCCAGGAGAACTGCCTATGCAAAATATGTAATACTCACGGAGATGCAGCTCACATTGTCGAGGATTGTGTATTAACAGGGAGTGTGAGGGCAAAGTATGGATCATTCAATAGGCAAGATTTTAATAATAGAAATGGAAAGGTAAGAGGGTATGCTAGAGAAATAATGAGCATTATCTATATGAATAAGAAGACTATTGGAATTGAGAATTAGATCTACTTTTATTTTTGTTTTATTTATAATGGGATATGTACGTGTTTGAGATCAGTGACGAGTTTATTTAATTTTAACAACTCTGTTATATTTTAATATTTTAGGCTCGTCCCTCTGAAGCTAGTTTAATTTTGATTTTTTAAGAGGGGGTGCAGCTGGGCTGCTGGCTCCCTCATTTTGTTTGGATTGGCTGGTCTTCTTTTTAGTCATATGACCGGCTTATGCCGGCTAGGTGGACTGGTGCTGCACCCGTTAATACAATACAATATAGAGACTGTATACATATGTCTATGCTTCAATGAAATGAAATTATTATTTTGATTAAAACACGTAGGTATTAAATGTCAAAGCAGATCGTTCCACCGCTAAACGTATTACTGATAAAAAACTTCAGTAAATTACAGGGAAAGTGGTGTAAAATGGAGAAACATTTTGTACAAGAATGCTAGAAATTAAATTGCAGTTATTTCGTTTAAAAATTCTGCATATTACTTTAAATGAGTTTTAACTGAACCTTTACTCAAGTATGCTACAAAAGATTTATTAAAAGGGAAATTTGGTTGCCGATAAGAATAATCTGCTATTAGGTTTTGATTTCTTACATTATGGCATTTATGTATTTCATAATCGTCTTGTGACTTATCCCACTTGTCTGCATTTTAAGATAAAAACAAATCCAGAACGTGTATCGTGACTATGACAACAGGAGAGTGTCTGTCGTTCGCATTGGCTTTGAGTATTTTATAGGTGAGAGTATTGTATCGCCCATTCATGTACCAATATTGAGGAAAACCCTTCCGAGATCCAGGTTTCTACCAACCTTCGTTCTTACCAACAAACGGTTACAAGCGAAAAATCGCGGATAAAAACGTCTTGAAGAAAACAAAGCAAGGCAAAAACGTCTTCGTATAAAAGACGGGGGGGGGGGAGTGAAAACATCTCAGTTCTGAAACAGCATAGTACAAAACATCGCCATGGAAAATAAAAAGGTTCAGAAACTTCCGTATGTTTTAAAACATCTCATCAAAAATATCGTAGTAGAAAATATAAAACCTACAAATCATAGCACACAAATTCAGAACCTATAAAGTAGAAAATATTGGAACCTACAAAAAAGAACCCACAAATCACAGCATAACGAAAACTTCATAGGCATGCACTTTCCAGGTTTTAAAACTTGTAAATACACATATGCATGATGATTTGTAAGCACAAGAAGGAATGGGGAATATATTAACTTTTATACTTTGAATAAACTAATAATGTTTTGCTGAAAACTAAAGATGCAAATTTAAGCATTCAAAAACTGAAAACGAGTTAAAAATTAATGATTCTTACAGAAATTAACAGAATTTTATATATATTTTTAATTAATTAAACAATTTCATAGAGGTAACCAGTTTTAGTTATTCAATTTGTTCTTTTTTAGACTATATTTTTCATAAAAAATTACCAGTGAACTTTGTTAAAGGGATAAATTAATTAATGGACTTTATTATTTAACTACATAAGTTTAACATTTTATTAATTACTATACCTCTAGCATAAGGAAATTACCAGTAAAAACGTTATAAAATTGATTATTAATTAATGACCTTTATTATTTAACTATGCAAGTTTAAAATTCTGTTAATTAAACTGCCTAGCATAATGCAGTTGTAGAATGTTTAAATTCCATTCTCGTTTTTTCAGCACATATTTATTAGTTAATTCAACCATTGAATGAACATTTCATTCAATTGATGTGGCAAAATGGCAACAAATATCAACAATGACTTTACTTTCTGAAACATAGCAAACACTGACATCGCAGCTAATTACAGTCATTATTTTAACACTCCCAAGAAGCGGAAATCATATTTGATCAAATAATTTTTCCTTCTCGGCAAAAGAGACTATTAGCAGACTTTACACATGCTGGTAAAATCTGTTGAAGCCTTTTGCTGGCGTAGTAAGTTAACACCGAAAATAATATGTACTTATTCATAAATATAGACGTTAGTTTCCCATTATGTGTTGAAATTCATTCAAGCAGTAAATATTCCAGAGTTATGGGGGAATAAATAAACAATTTGTACATTAATAATGGGTAGCAGAGCAAATAATCACTTCTTAAATCCATAGGAATAATAAATGAATATTTACAGCATTTCCTTTAGTTCATTTAGTGATGTCATATAATATTGGAAGTTTTAATTTAGTTCCTTTTCTTTATCTTCGGTTACTGAGAGAAAATATTGTTTAATTCTTTTATTCTTTTAACATATGTAATGTACATCAAACAATGAATTTCAGATCTTCCCTACATTTTTACCAAAATATTAAATATCAGTTATAAGTTATTATATCAACCCTTACCGCGTGCCTTCGCCGTTTAATTATGTAACACGTCCAACTAGCAATCGGAAGATCGGGAAATTCGAATCTCAACAAGGACATTGCACATATTTCACGTCTCCTGTATGAATAAAATCTAATAACCCTAGAATTTTTTTTTAAATTTCCGTTTTTAATTTCGTTTATTTTCCGTTATTTATGCCGTTTTAAATTTCTAGTATAAATTTAAATTCATAATTTATCGCAAAAAATAAACACCATTACAGATTACTAATAATAACGAAGTAACACAACGCAACTAAAAAGATAACCCACCGGCTCTCGAATGGTAATGGAGCTGAACACTGGTAGTTCGGCCCAGCTTTCGAATCTCGGCGAGTGGACTGGCTGTACGGGTATTTTCGTGACTTTCCTAGTGTCTAACGTGTAAGCAAACATGTTTCCCTTAAAAGTTCCTCCACGAAGGAATCCCTCCGCTTAGGCAGATAGTTCTTGAGAGCTTTGCCATAAGTAAATAAACCAAACCAAATTATTAAACCATCTAAAGAGTTGTTCATCAAACAATTATCATATCTGTAACATTTTCAGGCTACACTCTCCTTCATGACATGAAAATGATAAATGCTCACATTCTTTCTTTTAGATATCGCAGTCTGTTTAATATCTATCAGGTTTGCATAAAAAATCGTGTTACTGTTGTTCCGTTGAATAAAGATTATAGTTGTTGTAAAACAGTATTTCAAAATATTAACTTTGATAGTACAGTAGTACTTAAAATATTCGAATTCACAAGAAACAAAAATTTGGGCATATGTTGCTCCAATGAATATTTATGTAGTTAAACAATAAGTTTTTCTTTAAAAAATAGGTTAATACTTTATTTTAGGCCCAAAAACATCTTTATTGCCCAAAGAAGCATCCCAATTCCTGTTTAACTCTTTGAAGGGCGGTGGTTACCTACAGTAATCACCTTTTCTATTGAACATCTTACTCACTCGTGTGAGTGGTTGTCAAGACTGGCCGTTTCTGAAGTTCCCTTGTAGCTCCCTATTTGGCAATCAAGAAACATAAGCCAGTAGTTGATGCAGTAATTGGTTTTCAAGAAAAGAAGCATCAGCCATCGAAGACAACATCCCGACGATGTGCACTCTGCAGCACCCAGAAAAAGCCTGCAAGAACAGTGTAGGAATACAGCGCATGCAAAGTTGCACTCTGCTTGAAAAAGCAAAATTGTTTCCATGAGTACTAGACTGATTTGTAGGGATGTGTTGGGTGGCCGGTGGTCACTGACACTAACCACCAGAAGTAGGCATTTTTTTCCTACGTCTTGAACAAAATATGTGTCATTGTGCAAATAATTTCAAGTATGTGCAAATAATTTCATTGTAACACCTGTTATAGTAAATAAAACAAGAGTTTTGCTGAAAACGTTAATTGCCTTTTCCTGCACCTCAAAGGGTTAAATTATTAATTCAAAAAGCAATTAATTATTTTTTTTAAACATAGACTTTGAAACTAAAACTACCTAAGGATGAAATATCACACGGAATAATATCATCCCACTACAAAATAAATCTCCTATTCGCTAGCAACAACGAAAACTCAACGCGTGCCAGAAGAACAGACGACATTTCTTGAAATTACTTCAAATTTTAAATACACTGGGTAAATCTTAATGTACGTATTACATTTCGCACTATTAGTACTGCATATGTATAATAACACTGGAGATCTTCGACAGATCAGCGAGGTATACACTTGATATATAATAGAATGTAGTACACAATTAAATACAAAAATTAATTATCACGTTCAGGCCGGCGCGGGCCACCGGTGGCCCGCACTAGATTGTCTCATCGGGCGACGCGTACCACCGGTGCCAGTTTGCAGGTCTGAACAGGCAAAAATCGTGCACCGCCTCACAGCAAAACTAATGAAAATCGGCCCCGGCGTAGAGCGTCATTAATTTAAACGCCGCCTCACAGCAAAAGTAATGAAAATCGACCGCGGCGTAAACGTGCTATACACTGACTATGGTTTACGAAGAAATCTTAACATACAGTAAATGTCAAATTTCGATTCTTATGATACTCTTCTTTTAGTTGTAATTTTACAAATGTTTGTAACGTACTAAGCATATGAGAGGTTGCAAAAACTCACAAAAGTTACTAATATATTCCATATATTTAATTCTTGATTTGTAAATAATAAAATAGGAAGTTCACAATTGTACCAATCCACAAACATTCTTTGTATTTGTCGAGAAGTATTGAGCAAATTGACACATACTGTTTGTTGCACAGTATGTTCACAGAAAATGTTGTTATCATACTATACTTTTAATTCTATGTTCATAAAAGTTAAGGATATTCTAAGTTTACAATAGGTTTAAACATTTTTTGTTATAATCTAGAATTATAATTCACAGTTCACCAAAAGAAAAAACAGTTTGAAATGTATTGAGTTCATAAAAGTTTTAAATGTTCACCAAAATGTATAAGATATTTCTCACCGCTTCTTGGCATGCCTTCGGGGTGTAGTGGTCAGCACGCTCGACGCTTATTCGAGAGATCCGTGGTCCGAGTCTCGGGGAGGGCAGTGCTCATTTTTCATATTTACTGCTTTCAAAAATACTTAATGTCTCTACAGTGGCGCCCGAACTAAAAGGTGGTGGATGATGATTCTCCCCCAGCAGGATTTGGCGATTGAGATCCCCTAATCCCCAGTCGCCCTTTAAAAGGGATAGTATATATGGTATTTCTCCCGCCTTCGTTGTGCAGTGGTCAGCGCGCTGGACGCGTATTCGAGAGGTCCGTGGTTGGAGTCCCGGCGAGGGCATTGCTCATTTTTCACATCTACTGCTTTCAAAAATACCTAATGTCTCTACAGATGCACTGTGTAATCGAATACTCGTAGTTCAAATTTATCCAAATTATAGCAATTGATAGGTGAAACATACAAAATTAATCCAGTTGACATCTTTGATAAGATCAAAATTATAAATATGAAACATATTTACAGCTTACTTAGTAAATCAGATATATTTCTAATATTATACATTATAAAACCCATAACAAATAAAGCTAAATGATACTATATTATAGAATATGAAAAACGGAATTAATCAATTTGAATTTATTATTCAATTTAATATAAGTAACATACCTTATGTATGTTATTATCTGATTAAGTAAATCTTAGTAATCTAAATTGGTCAAATGAGTTTCTAATATTAATTGAAAGGTCGGACATAGTCCTGAATTTACACAGTGGTTAGTATCATATTTTGTGCCTCTTTGACTAATGCAATTAACACTACTAAACACATGCAATTGATACACTTTGATTAATTTTGATAATTGCACACTAAACAAATGCAATTGACACTACTTAGATAATTTTGCAGTAATTCTTTGTGCCTTTGTGTACAATGGTTGAAACTTAACACATTTGTACAATTTCGTATTTCATAACCAAAAGCCTGGCAGCCAAATCGCTATAAGATAATACGCACATATTTCTTGAAGAGGCATAAGAGGAAACCGAAGCAAAGACGTCGTCGAAATCCGAATTTAGACAAATATTTCTTGTTGCTTTTAGCAATCAAATTAACCTTCTGGTCCGATGTATGAAATTCTATACTTGGAAGAAATGCTTTTCCTATTTTTTAACAGAGAATAGTCTCAAAAGCTGTCACAGTTGCGTTTGCAGTTATTTCCAAAGAAACTCCAAATATTAGTAGTGAATTAAATGTGGTCTTGGTTTTAAATAATGATAATTTAAAATAGAATAACACGCTGAACAAGTATTAATCTGGAATAGTCAAACTACAAAAAGTCTGCCTTCCACTACACTTCAAATCATGTCATCCAACTAAACAAAAGTTAGCTTCATTTTATTCCTATGTTTTCAGTGCACTTCAAGTTTGCTCCTCCAAATTGGCTTTTGATCAAGAACTAAAGTATTCTAAGGCAGTAGTTATTGACAGGGGCGTTTCACCCAACATTATTAATTAAACAGTTAAAAAATTCTGATCTCAATGCACCAAAAGGCACACTCTTGTTTTAGGTGATTATAAGAATTCTGTTGTCATTCCTTTCTTTCTATCAATTAGCCATAAAATCGAAAGTATTTTACAGAAATTTAATTTTCGGGTGGTTTATTCTCCTTCAATGAAATTAGGAGTTTCATACTCAAGGACCCCATTGCGGATATGAATTCCTGGGGTATTTATGCCAGTATGGTTTACTTTACATTGGTCAAACTAAGACAGCCTTAAAAGTTCGCGTTAAGAAACATGAGGCATATGTTAGAAAAAAGGAAACACAAATGTCCTCGGTTGCCCAGCATTGTTGGTCCGAAAAATCAAACCTACAATTTTTCTGAAGCCAAAATTATTCAAAAAACATTATCCATTGGAGGATTGGATTTTCTAAAGGCGTTTCACATTCAAAAAAATATTTCTAATCTAGTTAAAGATCCTAATTCCAATCCATCTTTGTGTTCAGCCTTTAAGAAAATTATGTTTTGTTCTCGTTTCAATAATAGATGGCTCCAGTAGCTTAACTCCTGAACAGCCATTCTTATTTTACCTCATCTTTCCTCGTTCATTTGCGCTTTGACAACTGAGGATGATGGTTAGGTAAAACCATCGAAACTAGTCCTGTAAAAATTTGCAAACAAAACGCTGATTTTTGTTGTTTGATTATTCTATATTAATAACAGTTTCTTCTAATCTAAAGTTTGCTTCTTCGAACTTTTAAAGATGTAGCTACATGCCCAGAAGAGAAAATCAAATTCCTAAATTTTTCGTAATGATCTGCAGAAGCACAAGGAAACAACAATTCGTGTGTTCTTGTTTTCCTAACGTAGCAATAGAAATTTACATTTTCACAGTTCTACTGAATGAGACCATATAACTCTAAATGTCTTCTGAAGAGAGATAAAGGTCTGTGGAAGCATATAAAAGAACGTTATTCATTAGAAATCTCTTCTCAACGATTGTACTAACAGCTTTTACCGTACAGCAAGAGTACGTAAGACTGATTTCAGCAAAGAGGAACTAGACTATGTTTGTTTATCAACTTTCTGATCAGTTTGTAGTTCCTGAAGTAGATTTTGTGAAATTTTATTTTTCTTAGAACAAGCAACTATACATATAAACCTCAACTTTCAATTTTTTATCCTCAAACGAGCATTGTAAATGTTCTGTATTCGTATCCCTATCATCAGCTAAATTTTTAGATGATTTTTCCTTTACAACTCCATCTGCAATCATGTACCTGTCTAATAATAGAGTCACTGTTGATTTTTCCCATCAAGGAATGCTGAAGTTTTAAGCAACGGATTAATTTTGCGAGATGAAAATAATTTTTATTTTTTATTCTCATTTTTTATTGCTAAAATTTCTTTAAATCGTCAACAGAGCTTACCAAGCCTTTTTGTTTAATTTTAAGCCGTCCTGTGATTTATCTAACTTGTCACTAAAAAATTCCAATCGTCAGTAGCAGTCCCTCCACAATATTTTAATTTGCAGAGGCACCCTTAATATTAATTTTACTTACTGCCCTTTAACATTTTAACTGTTACCCCAGCCATAGTATAAATTAAGCGTTGAAAGAGTTCCAGTAACGGAACCTATAGACAGAAACGTTGTTTTCGCCGCTTTAACAATATTAATGCACAAAACACAGTTTTACAGGCAATGTAACAGCTATGTTGTAAGATTTGTTCTGAGAGAACCGCTGCAGTTATGAGAAAGAACGATGAAAATTAATTTTATAAAATGAATAAATTAAAAAATCTGAAAAAGACAATATGGATACCCCAAACCATAAACATTTAGGCTGCTGAAAAAAAAAACAAGCTATAACTATATTTAAAAACAGGGAAGATTTGAAAAGTTCTTATAGAATAAATGCACTCTTTAAAATTCACTGTATTTATTAACCATAGAGACACTATAGAGTTATGTTTTCTTAACAGCGCTACATCTCATTTATTTTATAACTTAGAATGTACAAAAATTGTATCCTTTGAAGAATTCCCTAATCGCTGCCACAAATTCTATTCAAATACTATAATAAATCTAAAACGATGTATAAAAGAAATTAAACAAATAAAGAAAAACGGTTCTTCACAGACGATTAAGCGCCGCTTATCTAATTCGTATTCGCTACTCGTAAACATTCTCCTCTGTCCGAGACAGACTGGTGACAATATTTGCTGCTAATACGAAACACTTACTTCCTCAAATTCATAAGAGGTATTTTTCTTTCAATTAATTCAGTTCTTACTTCGCAGAAAGGCAAAAATACTTAAAAACTCAAAATATTTTTATTAAAATTGAAAGATATAAAAAAACATAAGACACCAAGTCAAGTTGTAAGGTTTTAGTTAAACTAACCAAGTTTATTTTAATTTAAATCTTTTCTATCTCCTCTCTGCTTCAACTTCCTGTCAGAAGAAGCGCGCGTTTTTAGCTTATGCTAATTTTGAAGTTCAGCCAAGCACTATTTAAGCCAGAGGTAGAAACCTCTCGGTGTGTGAGAGCTTTGCCTCAGATCACGGTCACGCTGCTCAACGTTCGCCTGACCAGTTAGCAGTTTAAATTTATAAGCCATAGTGCTTACTACGTGAGTGCATTGTAAAACAAATTAAAGTGCGGTAGTATTTAGTATACCTTGCTACGCACCCTTTTCGGTAGAGGCCAACTTCCGCGAATTGCTCTGCGAAGCAAAGTTTAATTTAAGTTCTATTTTAGGTTTAGTATTTAAATTTATTTGATTGTTAAGTTCGACCCAAGTGTGGTCTTTTACTTTCTGTATCTCTCCCGAATTGGGAGGTTTGTATTTAATAGTGATTGAATAAAAGAGGATTTCAAATCCCTTCACGTGCAGTTATTATCCAGCCCAGCAGATACATCAGAACATAGCGTACCTTCCGCTCCCTGTTCCAGTTCAGGACTTAGAACGTAAGGATAAGAACCGATTACAGACTGTATTTATGTTTCCAAAAATGATGCACAGAACACTAAGTCCTGATAAAGTAAGTAATTCTTTTTTACAATTAAATTTGCAGTTTCTACGCGAAGACAAGCAATTTAGCTAGCAGACAAGAAGGCAGATTTTTTGGTGCACAAATCTAAAACTGACTTTATTTACTATTCTGCTAAGTTTCAAATATAAACAAATGTGGCTGCTATGACAAAACATAAGCATAGCCGCACTGAAACAACTTTTAAATTGTTGATAATTCTACAGCTATTGCATGCAGATTAAGTAAAGGCATTAAAATGTAACCGGAAGGTAAGAATAACATGACTCACTCATTTTTAAGCAAAATTTACCAACATTTAAGAATAAAAAAATGTATACATATCTCGCAGATGCAGACGCCACGAAAGCATCTCTTCTGAATCCATTTTAAATCAGTTTTATAATTCGTTTGAGGAAAAAGTAAGTGCCTTTTATTCTACTCTTACGTACAGATGTCACCCAAAAGCATCGTTAAGTTTTATTCTATAGAGGTCAAAATGTATATTTTCGTTGAAATATGGTACCCGGATTTTTCGTGATTTCGTGATATTTTGAGTTTTTATGTATTTTTGCCTTGTCGCGAACTGAGAACTGAATTAATTGAATTAAAATGTATCTCTAATGAAATTTGACGAAACAAGTTTAAAAGAAAGGCAGGGAAAAGGCGTATAAATTAATAATCCGGTACAAGGAAGTCCTGTGGTATACATATCAGAAGTTCTGACTAAATCTCATATGTTTAACTTCCAGTGTTACTTTATGCAAGAGCCTATAAAGATTTAACATTTTTGTAGCGAAATACACTCATGTCCATAAATTTAGGATAATTCGGAGTCACGCGGAAATCGAACTCTAAAATACTAAATATATCACCTGTAAAATCACTACACACATCTTCAAGAATCACATGCAAATTCCAGAAAATAACAAGATGACACCGATGGTACGTCACAATGACGAGAGTGTAAGAGAGTGATATATAAGGAATACAGGCAAAGAAGTAAAATTGTTCGCAGGCGCTTTATAAGCATTTCAGTACAATAACCGAATAGTTATGACACAAAGGACGCATTTGGATGATTTTTTGCGTGGTAGAATGATCGGCCGTCTGGAATGTGGGCGTACCCAACTGGAAGTAAAGGACGAACTTGGAATTGCCCAGACTGTCATCTCCAGGCTTTGGCAACGATTGCAAGATGATGGTGATGTGAGTAGACGTTACAGCATAGGTCGCCCCACAGTTACAACGCCGAATGAGGACCGGTATTTGGCAGTTACTGCCAAAAGAAACAGGAGGAGCACAGCCTCAGACCTGTCTCGTCAGCTCCTTTCAGCCACTGGTACGACAATTTCAAGGCAGACCGTGTACAGACGCTTAGGGTAGATTGGTCTATATGCTCGTAGACCTGTCAGATGCGTTCCACTTACTGCAACTCACTGTCGCCTGCGGTTAGCCTGGAGTAGAGAGCATGCATTGTGGACACGGAAACAGTGGGCTTGTGTGATGTTTTCCGAAGAGTCCAGGTTTAACTTGCCGTCTGATTCTCGCCGGACTTTCATATGGAGAACTCCAGGTACCCGTTACCACCAAGAAAAGATCATTGAACGACACCGTTACGGTGGTGCAGGAGTGCTCGTTTGGGTTGGAATTATCCTGGGTTCCAGAACTGACCTGCATGTTCAAATTGGAACCATGACAAGCCAAATCTATTGGGACGTCATTTTGGAACAACATGTATGTTTGTTTCAAGGCGGCATGGGCGCACAATTTGTCTTTGTGGATGACAACGCCCGTCCTCACCGTGCAAACATCGTAAGCGAATGCCTTCAATCGGAGGATATCACCCGTATGGACTGGCCAGCATTCTCACCGGACTTGAGTCCAGTAGAGCACGTGTGGGACATGCTTGGCCGTCGAGTTGCAGCCCATCAACCTCCTCCTACATGTCTACCGGAACTTCGGAGAGCATGGCTTTTTGAGTGGTGTAATATCGCCCTAGATCAGATCGATAATTTGTTACTCAGCATGCCTAGGCGTTGTACGGTCTGTATTGCATCATCTGGGAGACATGCAATTTATTAACAATCATACCAACCATGTAATATTGGTTTTTTGTAAATAGGTTTTTTTTTGTAATTTGCTCCAGGGAGAAAAATCGCTAATTGTTTTAATAATATCAAACATATAGCATCTTTTTTTGCTCTTTACCTTTTGTTTAATAAATAAGCTTTCTAAATAAGTCAAATTTGTTTTGCTTCTAACTCTTCCTTTGCCTGATTTTGCATTATTCTTAATTTATGGACATGAGTGAATTTAATGAATTAGTAATCCCTACTGTTGAGGCACTAAACAGTGCCTATATTCTATTTATGTAGCTGTACGTTACGCCGGAAGTACTGAAAGAAGTAATTTTAAATGTGTCGAGAGTGGTAATTTAAAATTTCTATGCAAGTACAAATAAGAAAATTTTATTTACATATTCCTTATTAGAGCACGCAGTGTTTTTGTGTCTTAAGTTTTACATATTAATCATTTTGCAGAGGTGTAAATGCGCGACACTGGCACATTGCCAAACGTTTCAATACATATCCTTGCACAGCAGTTATTTATTAAACAAGAGTTCAAGATTTCTTAGCATTTTTCTCCGTAAACTGAAATTCCAGTAACGATGCTCTTACATTCCAGATGTCATTTCAAAGGTAAAAGCATTTCTCTTTTTATATTTTACTCTTCTAATTCTCCTAAGATGAAGTAAAACCGCCAGTATCGAAACACACCCAATTCCATGGCATCGTAAATCGATATTCCTATCTATCACGTTTCACTCTACCACACCTACATCCGTTCAAACTCTATCAATTTTTTTTCCTCTTCTGCATCGATATTATTTCCTAAATGCAATGCAATCTCCAATAGCCTCAAGTGCCAGCCTCTTGGAGTAAAACTTCCGGTTGAGTAAATAAGGGACCCACCCGTCCTGTCATTTCTCGCCTGAACAACTGCTTCTAATTGATGTTTAATGGAGTGGGTCCGGCTCATTTTGTCGCCCAGAGGCCTCACGAAACTTAGTTTGAATTCGCGAAGAGAGAGAACCGAGTTTAGATGTTTTAATTAATGCTGCAGACGATACGAAATAATGATGGCAGGATTGGAAACATATCGATTTGCGGAGGGTAAAAGGGGGTAAGCGTAACATGGAAGGAAATTGTTTGCTAATGGGCGATTGGGAAATTTTGAGCTTAGAAATATTTAATACATTTTGTCGCTGTTCGAAACAGTAATTATATTAGTTCTGTCTAATATACGTAGATATTTTACTATTCTCATTAATCGTAGTTATTGAAGCAAAATCTTTGTTACAGTACGTACGCATTCCACAAAATTCGCTCAAGCGACGCATGAGCTACTGTAATGTGTTCCAGGAAAACTTTGCGTCGTTTGGCCAAAATAAATTATGAGAGAAAAAGAACAAAAAAGAATTTCAAGCAGTTCCTCGTAAGCATAAGTATCGGTGATATAATATTTCATGATTAAATTAACATAAACTGTCTTCTGCTGTTTCTTAAATTTCGTAAAAATTGCGCACATATTTTTGAATCAGAATATCTGTGTTACAGCCAATATTCAGGTATACAGTTAACGACTGATATATTGTGGTTACGAACTTTTGCTCAGAAGTTATAGTCACAATGGCCTCCTCAACATGGCAGTTCTTTTCAACTTAGTGGTGCTGGAGCCCCGGAAAGGTCACTTGTTGGCCAGCGTACTTATGTCCCCCATACTTAAATTAAAACTATACCTGTAGCAAAATACTCTTCAGTTATTCCATGTCCGATGTTGGCGTTAGAAATCAATTTTGTTAACTATTTTATTAAAAAGTACACATTTATTATTTTTAAAGATTCTGTTTCCTTCACGTCCATCCTTCTAGGTTCCTTCAGCTTTCTGTACGTCATTTAAATTTCTAATTTAAAAGATAAATAAAAGTCTTAAGCTGCATGGACTGCAACACAAAAAAGAGTTAGAAATTTGTGGGAATTAAATAGGCACACGATATTCTGTCTCCATTATGTAATGTAATATAAAGTAAAAATGGAAAGAATACACAACAAACACAATTCAGATGGAAAAAAAATCTATGTTTCATCGGAAATTAATCGAATTTAAATGATTTCTACATTATTTTTGTAATTTCTTAAGACAAAGAAAGTGAAGGCTATTCATTAGTGAATACCTTTTATTGGCAACCCCTATTTAACTCTGCTGAAAGAATAAGAAATATGCTTATGCATTAGGAATTTGTTATCGAAATGTTTTATTCTATCTACAAAATATGCGACTAACAAATATTTTGAATAAGAAAATTATGAATAAAATGTACCCAAGATAATAATAATCATAACCTCAAAAATATATAACAAATTAACGGAAAACATATTTGCACCTATACATGCTAGTTTGAAAATTTAAGGTATATAATATGTAATACACTTAAGACATGTAATCTATTTTTATGAAGAAAAAAAATAAAAACAAGAAACCTGAAAGCTTTCAGATTTTACATTGCGCCCAAAGGGGCGTTTGTTTAACGTTTTCTGCGTTACCTTTTTTTATTAAATATTACGTTCTTCGCACTTAAACCATAAAATTCAATTCAACAGCACCATAGCAAAATAACATTAAAATGAGCATATATTTAGAGTTTCCGGTACACAGTCTCGCGCGCTGGAGATAAAAATGTTTTTTTCTTTTTGTTTGTTTGTACAGTTTTGCCATTGCTCGCTTTGAAATCAGTAAGTTTCTTAATCAAAAATTCGTTAAAGTGTTAAAAAAATATGAAACCGATAATAAAACAAATTCAAATTCGGGCTTCCAGATGCTCATGTTCGGAAGAGAATACATTACTCAAAATTTTATGGCTCTAGGTACCGTTGTTTTATGACAATGCGTGAAACATACATAAATTTCTGCAGATTCTTCATTATTTAATTTTTTTAAATATAACACAGGGCTGTAATATTTGGTGGCAACAGTTTGAAAGGTGATTCGGACATTTACAGTGAACCGACGCAAAATGCCAAAAAGAAATTAATAGCCCTTCTCGGCTAACGCTCCTTTGGGCTAAAAATCTGAAAGCTTTCACATTTCATATTATGCCCAAAGGTACGTTTTAACGTTTCGTGAGTTACGTTTATTTAATAAATATAATATTCTTCGCAAATAAAACATAAAATTCAATTCAACAGTAATATCGGAAAATAATTTTTAAATGAGCATATCTTTAGAATTTCCGATGCACAGTCTCGTGCGCTGGAAATAAAAATGTTTTCCCGTACATTATTGCCGTTGCTCGCTTTGAAATCGTTGAGTTTCTTAATCAAAAGTTCGTTAAGTTTTAGGAAATATGAAATCGATAATAAAGCATATTCTAAATTAGGGCTTTCAGATGCCCATATTCGGTGGAGAGTTACGTTATTCAAAATTTGATGGCTCTAGGTACCGTTGTTTTATCACAATGCGAGAAACATATATATATTTGTGCAGATTCTCCATTATTTAATTTCTTTAAATATAACGCAGGGCTCTAACATTTGGTGACAACAATTTGAAAAGTGAACCGACATTTATAGTGAACCAACGCAAAATGCCAAAACGAAATTAATAGCTCTCCTGGGCTAACGCCCTTTGGGCTAACAAAGAATGTTTTTGAAATAAAAGTGTTAGCAGTCATAAATTTTCTTATATTTGTATCATATCTAATGTATTTTTGAAGGACTTATTAAAAGAGCTTTTCATTTGAATATATATTTTTCAGTATTGAAAATTTAAATAAATGGTGTAAATAAAATGTGCAATTCTCTTTGGAAACGTGAGAGGGTGAACCTTTGTATATATGAATATTTTTTACATAAAAATCTAAATCAATAAATTCTCTTTAAATGCTAAAATAAAACGCTCCTGTCGCATTTCATTATTCAGTTAGGATATGCAATGTGTTACAACTTAAACGGATTTAGAAAAATTATTAATTTTAATCTTAATTACTGTGCACATATTTATTTTATGTCAAAGAAACAGTATATTTCGGAAATGGCGAAAAGCAAATGTCCTGATATCAGAAACGTTAAGTGAATATTCTCGGGATTGTGGTTAGCGTTAAAAAATTAAACCTTCGGTCAAATTAGGCGCAACATTTATTACTCATTTATGTGTAATTTGGGATGTAACATTTAGTACTCTAGAGAACGTACTTGCAAGGATAGTAGGATATTCAGGGATGTGCTTTAGAATGTAGTACTGCGTGCAAATTTATTAACATTTTGGATATATGATGCAGTACTTCGGGCAATACTTAGGATGTAGTACTCCCGGCAAATTTAGCGCAATATTTTTTTAGTCATTTATAAACAATTTGGGGCGTGACATTTACCACTCGAGAGGACGTATTTAAGAGAAAATTATGATATTCCGAGATCTCCCTAGGAAGTAGTAGTAAGTAAGAATTTAAACCCTAATAATATGTTATTCGCTGCTGATGGGACCTGGGTAGGATCTCCTAAGGATATAATGGGATGTTCTCAGGATGTTGGTATGATATTCTGTGGCTGTAGCAGATGGGACCTCAAATCCTATTCACATCGCGTACGCTCTTGATAGGACTTAATTAGGATATCTTGAGTTATGCCCTGGAATGTGCCGTTAAGAACTCGGGAGGATGTGTTTAGGATTTAGATGGATATTCCAGGATGATCTGAGCATGTGCGCTCACCCTGTAAGCAACATCCTTAAGATACCCCCGAGGATATTTTTATGCTACGTGGGTGATAAACTCATCATTCTAGGAAACATTTATTAGTCATTTATAAGCAATTTGGGGAGTGACATCTAACACTCGGAGAACGTATTTAAGCGGAAAGTATGATATTCCGGAATCCCCTTAGGATGTAGTAGTAAGTAGGACTTTAAACCCTAATAGTATCCCATGCACTGTTGATGGGACCTACGTAGGACTTCCTAAGGATATAGCGGGATGTTTCCAGGATGTTGGTAGGATATTCTGGGATATTCTGTGGCGGTAGTAAAAGGGACTTAAAATCCTATAAACATCGCGTACGCTCTTGACAGGACTTAAATAGGATATCTTCAGTTATGTACTGGAATGTGACGCTTAGAACTCCGGAGGATGTGTTTAGGAGTTAGATGGATATTCCGAGATTACCTGAGCATGTGCGCGTATCCTGTAAGCAACATCCTCAAGATACCTCAGAGGATATTTTTGTGCTGCGTGTGTGATAAACTCATTATTCTAGGAATTAGATTCAGAATCTAAATTAATTTGTCACGTGCATTTTGAATGCTGTTCAAGTAATGCGATTATTAGAATAAACATTTTAATGGTTATCTAACACCACTCTTAAGTTTAAACCAACTTTCAGGCATTAATGTTAACCGGTCTTGGAAAAATTAGGGTAGTTATAATGTTGAACCAGCCAAAGCATTTCAATTTAAAATGCATAAGGAAGTGAAAAATGCTTTTACAAGTAAACAAATAACTACGATTTCTTAATGGAATCCGGAAAAACAAAGCTATGTCTTAAAATCATAATCTTACCCAGTAATGTAATGTAACGTAATGTAATGTAATATACGAGTGTGCTGAAACCTTCCTGGCCAATTTGGATTTTAGAAACAAATAATATGCATTTTAAGAATTCGTTTGAAATTTATAAACAATTTTTATTATACCAAAACTTATATAATAGAAAAATTGCATTTTAAATTTTAACTTAATAGTATCTCTCTTTAAAGAAAAATACTCAGTATTCCAACTTCTTTAAAACACTGAAAATTCACTTACCACTGAGGGTAATGTTTCGTAAAAGATAAACTGAAAACATGCAAAATAATAATCCGCTACAAATGACCATTCTTTTTAAAAATTTTCTCTCGAAAGAATCATCTGAATTGTGAGTAAATAATGTAAATATGCGTAATTCAATTTGTTCGAGCTTCTTGACGTCTTCCAACAATTCAACCATAAAGAGAAAATAAAATGACCCCTATTCTGAGGCTCTCGATTTTGTTGACATTATTTGTCAACAAAAACATTTTCCCCTTCCCATTACTAAACTTCCCTCCTAGAGCATTCGGTTCCAAGTGGGTCACATGGTATCGGGGGTATTTGGGTCACGTGGGTGGCTGAGATAAGGGACCCCCCGGACATTTATCTTCTTAATAGCTTTATAGCTTTTTTTTCCCCTTCCATCTGAAACGAAATAAGACTTGTGGTTTCAACTTCCAACCGGAGACCATGTTGCCAGAGGGATTCTTTCTCTATGGATATTAATGAGCATCGGCTCGGATTTTGTTTCTTGCACTTGCGTCTTCTGCGGTCCATTATTAGAGAACAGTTTTGCTTATCTTTCCAAATTTACTTTTTTTTTTCCACTAAAGTTTTTATGAGGT
>KK122064.1:345459-380556 GCA_000611955.2 Stegodyphus mimosarum | reverse complement strand
GTTTGCGATGTATAGAAATAGTTCCTGGATAATGGATCCATCGAGAAAAAGCCTGGACAAAGTCATCCAAGAGCCACGACGGCCAGACAAAATCTCTATTTGCCCATTTTAGCGAGGCGTAACAGAAGGGCTACAGCTTCTCAGCTCTCTCGGGACCTGTATGCAGCCCAGGAAACCGTGTAATATGGGTGACTGTATCCAAAAGACTGAATGAGACAGGATTGTTTGCCGGAAGACCGGTTATTTGTGTCCCGCTCACGTCTATGGACAGGAGAGTCCGATTAGCATGGTGTAGGCAGCATAGTGATTGGAGTACGGGCAATGGGCAACCGTTCTGTTCAACGACGAGTCCCATTTTACCCTAAACACTGATTCTCACCGTACTTCATATGGAGAGAGCCAAGGACCCGATACCTACCCTCCAATGTCCTCGAAATCAACAATTATGGCAGTGGCGGTGTAAGGGTCTGGGCAGGCATCATGTTGGATGGCCGCACACCTCTCCATGTCTTGACAGAGGCTCTGTGACTAGTGTGAGGTATGGGGATGAGGTCTTGGAGCCCTATGTTCGCCTTTTCCGGGGTGCAGTGGGCCCGAGTTCATCTTACAGGACGATAACGCGAAGTTCTTCTGGTCGACGAATTTCTCGAGAGTGAGGATATTCGCCGGATGGATTGGCCAGCCAGGTCTCTAGACGTCAACCCTTTAGAGCATGTCTGGCGCGCTCTGGGGAGGGCAATTGCTACTCGCAACCTCCTCCGAGAACCATCCAGGAACTGAAAACAGTGTTGTTGGATGAGTTTTTACAGTGAGAGAAACATACATACATTTATGCAGATTCTCCATTACTTAATTTCTTTAAATAAAATGCAGGACTCTAATATTTAGTGGCAACAATCTGAAAAGTAATAGAGTCGTTTATAGTGATACGACACAAAATTCCGTTTCGAGATTAAGAGTTCTTCTGGGCTAACGCCCCTTTGGATTCATAATAAACCAACTTAAAAAAAAAAAAGAGGTAATGTTCGCCAGCTTTTGCCAAGGCATGAACTCAACACAGAAGAATTTGTAGAATCTTGTATGAAAACCATTTAGCACGACATAAATGAAAGCAGATTGTGGTTCTTGATGAAGTACGGGTTTATCTAAATGACTGCAACAAAAAAGTCTATCTATTATATGAAAAAAAAAATATACACACCTGAATCTGTTAATGGAAAGAAAGTTTCAGTAAGGCGTTTACGATTCTCTTACGATGGAAAATTTAAAACAAAAGTGGAAACAATATTCAAATCAACTCAACGTACTATTAAAAGAAATTTTTAAGTGCGATATTTACAGAAGAAATTCCATTTCTTTATCCCAGTGGCTTTCAAAGAAGGAAACTTCACGAATGCAAATCAACAAGTCACATTTCGAAGAATACCAATGCATTCCCTGAAAAAATTAAGACTGTTACAGGTACTTCATGTATAAATTTACACATCACTCCTCAAAATCCCTTGATGTTTCATCTATGGACTATTGTCCCTTAGGGCTCTTCAATAGAGTTCTTTCTATGTGCAAACACCCATATTTATAGACTGTGGAAGAGGAATGGAAATCAATAACCCTGTAAATTTCACGAAAAGCGCTATTCTTACAGAAATAACGGGCTTTATAGTTCAGAAAAGACTAATCGATCGAACATTTAAAAGAATACTCTTCAAATTTTAAATGGTAATTATATGGCCCCGAAATCGGTCGGAAAATCGCTCTGCGTATGGTAATAATTATTTATTCAGCCAGAAGAGACTGTAGAATATAAACAAAAGAACAAACTTTATTGCCTGACCTATACAGGAGATTACGAATTCAAGACATAGCTTTGAAAAACAGCATTATTATGACTTTATTCTTTCAGTCAGCTAAGTATGTAATGACAAGTCGAAAAACAAAATCATCGGAGATACATTTACAGAGTACTTGGGTTAATGCTATTATAAAAGTAGTTTTAGAATAATGCAAGCTTAACATTTCCTAAGCATTCAAATTGTCTGTGTCGAAGCGAATTTACTCAGTTTCATGAGCTTTATTTATTTACGTTTATGCCTTACATTTATTTATGTTTATTAGGATAAGACAGAATGTATACACATGATGCCCCCTTGTATTCTTACTTGTTTGTTCATGATATTATTTATACAGTGTTATTTATACATCAGAAATGTACTAGATATTTTGTTTTAGAGAATTTCATTGCGCACTTGTATACACACCTATCTGTTCCCGTTTATTTACAATCCTGATATTTATGTTTTGTTTTCTGCCTCTCTGTAATATTAGATTTTTCCGTAACAATGCATTCGTAGGCAGCTTAGCGCTGTTTAGAAATGCAAATATTTGTCTGTCATGCTATTTTAAACCACAGTTGAGTTATACTTGTTTCCATACATAGACGATTCTGTTTTCTTTAAAAATTAATCAGCAGAGATGTTTTTTAACAACTTTATTTTTGAAAGTATAAATTATCGTCTGCTATTTTTACAGTTCTGTTTTCATGCAAAATGGCGCTTTCAACGAAGGATTGGATGGAAGGCTACGTTTGTGATCTTTCCGAAAGAAATTATTCGCATCTAGTTATTAAAAAACGCTGTGGGAAGCATGAGTTTCCCATATCTTAAAGCTACGATAGATAATACCGTTTAAAAGGAAAGGGAAAAGATCAAAGTTTAGTTTCAAGTGGAAACGTTGTTCCAAATGCATATCCAAGGCAAAAACAGAATGTTTTCGACTGTTGGAAAGGTAAAGCCTTTAATGTTAAATAAGTCTGCGAAGTCAAAAGAAAGTTGCAAAATAATTAAAATGCTCAGTGTCAACTGTATACATAGTTATTAATGCTGATTTGAATCTTGAAAATGTTATGTTAATTATAATTTAGTAATGTCTTATGTTAATTTTAATGTAGTATCCAATTATTCTACAGTTACTTTATATTTAATGCCGGAAAGAAAAACTTTTTTTTTACATAAATGCTTAGAACGTGTTACATAAATGCTTAAAAAATTAGCATCTGATTACTAAAGTCTATCTGTTTTGTAAAACAGTTTCAGTTCATGGGAGTTTTCACGCTCTTCACATTTTATATTTTAAGCTATAAATACAGCTTAAAAGACCGTAGAGATTTTTACCTTCTCATATTCTATACACGTGAAACTTATTAAGTGTATTTTTAAATTTTATTTCCTGCTATATACATTGTTAATAGCTATAAATAAAGTTACTATTTTATTACAATTATTTAAGTATCATTAGAATTCAGTTTAAATGGCTATGAAGCCTTTTGAAACTGTGCGAATATTAAATTCTACAATGGTTTTGTATTAACCCTTTTAGTACCGAACGACGATATATCGTCGTTCGGTGCACTTGCCAAAAATACCAACGACGATATATCATTGCGCCTTTGTTGGGGCCTTATTGTACTCATCACAAGAGGTCTGTGTTTCAAAATAACTTTATAAAATGTTTAAATGGTTCATATTCGATGCAACACAAGTGAAAAAATGGTTATTAGATTTAACTTTTTGTTATATTTTATGCTGATTAGTGCCGCGGGTCTGTATATGTGAGAGCGATAAGATAGAAACGGGACGCAGTCGATGCACGCATGCCACTTGAAGACTCCGATAACTATCATAAAAATCATAAAGATTGCGATTACGGTCCAGAGAAACTATCCCGGGTCCCGGTTCTATCTTATCGCTCTAACATATACAGACCCGCGGCACTAATCAGCATAAAATATAACAAAAAGTTAAATCTAATAACCCTTTTTTCACTTGTGTTGCATCGAATATGAACCATTTTAACATTTTTAAAGTTATTTTGAAACACAGACCTCTTGTGATGAGTACAATAAGGCCCCAACAAAGGCGCAACGATATATCGTCGTTGGTATTTTTGGCAAGTGCACCGAACGACGATACTAAAAGGGTTAATTAATAAAAGTTTTATCTTATTCGATTTTGCACAATGGTATTTATTTTTCAAGAATAGTCACAGTCGATCACAGATGTTGCTCTTTTCTACGGTGTTCATCATTCTGTAATTTCACTTTTATGGAAACAATTCCAACCCACACAGACAGTTGTCCGAAGGTCCGTAGCCGGTGGCCCAAGGCTTACAACCCCCGCGGAAGATCGATATATTGCTATTGTAGCCAAGCGAAATCGCGGAGCGACTTCCACGCGTGTGACAAATATGGTTACAGCGTCCATTGTTAAGGCGATATATACAGCTACTGTACGCCTTAGATTACATATGGGTGGACAGTACGCCCGGGTACCTTGAGTTTGTGTTCCTCTATCCGTCCAATCAAGAGAGGCACGATGACAGTGGTGCCGGGAACATGTAAATTGGAATGTGTCTGACTGGGGCAATGTCATGTTTACTGATGAGTCAAGATTTGCTCTGGAGCCAGATGATAAGCTTATAAGGATATGGCTTGAACAACGAACACGCAATCAGTCCCAAAACATCACCGAACATCACGCATTCCGAGGCGGAAGCATTATGGTGTGGGCAAGGATTTTATTAGGATATCGCACCGATTTGCACATCTTTAAACGGGGTTCTTTGACGGCTGTCCGGTATCGAGATGAAGTTCTAGAACCCATCGTGAGATTGTACGCCGCAGCAGTTGGCCTTACTTTTGTTTTAATGGACGATAACACACGTCCCCATAGAGGTGACATCGTCGATGACTACCTGGAAAGTGAAGGGATTGCCAGCATATTCGCCCGACCTTAATCCCATTGAAAATCTTTGGGATGCTCTCGGCCGTGCTGTATCTTCACGTTTTCCACCTCCAGCCACTCTTATTGAGCTGGAAACTGCTCTACAAGAAGAATGGTGGTTGCTTAATTCTGTTTTGGTTGACCACCTAATTGAAAGCATGGTCACAAGGTGTAAACTTTGTATATAGATGAGGGGGAATCACAAACCCTATTAATGTCCTTTTTTATTCTATGCTGTTTATTTTCACTTTATGCATAATTCTGTGTAAGTCTTCAGTATGTCATTATCTGATAACTTATAAAAATTCGATATTGTTTTCATTTCTGTATATAGTTATTAATTACAACTGCCATAATATTAAACTATACCTTACAATGTTTGTTATAGCAATGTATTGGGAACATTTAAACCATTATTCGGAAAATATCCGAGGAAAATGATGATAATGAAAAGGAGTGCAAAATCTTTGAATTCCAATCCCGAGGGATATTTTAAGTAAATATGAAGTTGAAGGTAAGACATCACTGGATGAATGTCTCTGACAGTTGTCATGCACATTCTTGTTTTCAAAGTCGCTCTCAGCCTGTGCATTATGGGATTAGCTTTAGCAATGAATTATTTTATACGTCAGTCTTTCAACATGATGTATGTGATATTTTTAAGATATGTTTATCTACGCACCAAAATATCACTAATCGAATAGACGAATGGCGATGTCTACGAATTTAACCACGCATCTAACGATGTGTCTAAATGCCACAACTGAATTTCTGCAAGCGGTGGTTCAGTTATTATTCTATGATCAAAATACTCAATCTAGTTTTTAAAAGGATTTATTAAAACACTAAACAAATTAATCTAGAATCGAATCTAATGGTACATCTCATGAGCAACGTTCAAGCTGCGTCATTGCAAATCGAAAGTCAAGTTCTCACTGTTGCCATTCTGAGGCAGGGAAAAGTTTGTTTCTAATCAAGACGGAACATCGGCAGAGGAAAGTTTCAAATCAAACCGGAACATCCCGGTCCCCGCTGGACGATTGTCCAACATCATCTGCAAATGGGAGTGGACTGATGATGGAGACGGCTCAACGAAAGATTCGATCTGAAGTTCTGACGCCTACGACTCGTACTAGTCCATCTGGACCAGCAAAGGTCTCCTCAATGCGAGCTAGTGTCCACTTCATGGGTGTTTTGTTTTGATCCTTTAACAAGACTAGTTGTCCTGCCTTGAGATTGGATTTCACTTTATTCCATTTTGAACGATTCTGCAAATGATTAAGATATTCCACGCTCCAACGGTTCCAGAAATTAGCTCTAAGTTTTTGAATTAAGGACCATCTAGAAGACAAGAACAAAGAATCTACAGAATCATTCGGTTCTGGTATTACAAAAGTGGAGCTCCTGTTAGGAAATGACAAGGAGTCAATGGCTGAAGATCTGTTGGATCAGCCGATATAGGTGACAGAGCTCGAGAGTTCAAGCAAGATTCCATTACATTTATACTAACGTCATTTTTGCTTAATTATGTCTGAATTTTCTTTAGTACCTTGGACACTGCGGTCCTTATTAAGCTTAGCGACAGGATCTTCCATAATCATACTTTAAAATAGACACTTATCCTACCTTTGCCGGCTTCGCACACTTCACACCGTGTTGAACCATACTTACGAATCCATATTTCGAATGTTAGGCGGCCTCCCGGCCGACGTACCAAAAAATGTTTATCTACGTACCAAAAAATTTTTAACCGAATAAACGAATGCCGATGTCTACGAATTTAACCACGCATTTAACGACATGTCTAAATGCCACATCTGAATTTCTGCAAGCGGTGGTTCAGTTATCATTCTATGATCAAAATACTCAATCTAGTTTTTAAAAGGATTTATAAAAACACTAAACGAATTAATCTAGTCGAGAATCGAATCTAATGGTACATCTCATGAGCAGCGTTTGAGCTGCGTCATTGCAATTCGAAAGTCAAGTTCTCACTGTTGACATTCCGAGGCAGAGAAAAGTTTGTTTCTAATCAAGACGAAACATCGGCAGAGAAAAGTTTCAAATCAAACCGGAACAATATACATATTCTTAAAACATTAACAATCTTTTACAACATTTATTGATAAGTTAAATTAGTATTTCCGACCCTCCCATAGAGTAAACCAATGATTCCATTTCGCTTACACCCATTTAAATTAAACAAAGAAATGTTATTAGTCGGCGGAAAAAGCAAATATTTATTAGCGAGCGTTTAAATATAAGAAGAACGACAGACGTTGACGAACTTGAAATAGTAGAATACACCCTTTCCTGTATTCTTGATTTCAGTTTCCCACTCGACGTTCATAAATTACCTAGCAAGAAGAAATTCGAGCATTCCCTTTCACTAACAAAAAAAAAAAAGATTTAAATTTGACAAACCCATTATGCCACTGCAGATAACACATTTCAGTTAAGCTGTTGCTTTTAGAAAAGCCAGCCAGAAACTACCATTTCTCGCATTTCGCGTTAATGTTTTCTCCAATGATTTATCATTGTTTTGGTAAAGACTATGGCAGGGTAAAGAACGCCGTCCGAGATTAAATAAAGATATCAGAATGATGAATTTTCATGTTTTCTTTACTATTTTGCTTTATTGTATAGTGTTTAAATGAATTGTGTCTGTTTCAGAAGTTTTATTTTTATTGTTCGGTACTGGATTTATTCAGAAAGTTAGTTAAATTATTTAAATTTTTCATTCCGATGCTTTTAATAATAAGATCCGTTTAAAGAGACTTGATTGTATCGAAGAAATGTTTGGCGTATTTTGCTCTTGTTAAATTTTTCGTCAGCTCATATTTAAGTTAATAATTTAGTTCAAAACTAAATATTTCTTTCCTAAATCCTTACAAATAAAAGGAAAGACAGTATTTTAAATATATATATATATATATATAAAGCTAAAAATGTACATTAAACCTTTCTTGGATAAATATTTTGAAGAGGTTTGTTGAAAACATTTTTTTAAAAACTGGAAATAAAATTTACTAACCAGTAAACTAGGTTTCCGATTTGTATGTTATCTTATCATGAAATTTATTATCCTTACTTATCATGTCTGGAATTAAAAGTATATTTATAGTATAATACTCTACACCATTTCACATTTAAATCCAGACATAATTTTTTTAAATTTTTTTTTAGTCCAAGGGGCTTTTGTCCCTGAAGGACTATTGTTTTCGCTTTGATAATTTGCGTTGGAAACATTAAAAGTCTGAATCGCTTTTCAAACTCGTGCCACAAAATATTGCAGCCCTGTATTATATTTAAAGAAATTAAATAATGAAGGATCTGCATAAATGTATGTATATTTCTCTAAATGTGATAAAACAACGGTACCTAGAGCCATCCAATTTTGAATATCGTTCGTTTCCACCCGAATATGCGCATCTGGAAGCCCGAATTTGGAATTTGTTTTATTACCTATTTCAAATTTTGTAAAACTTTAACGAATTTTTGGTGAACAAACTCAAACGACTTAAAATGCGAGCCATGGCAACACTCTACGGAGAAAAAAACCTTTTTATCTAAAGCGCGCGGAACTGTGTATCAGAAATTCTAAAGATATACGCATTTTAAAATTATCTTGCGATATTGCTGTTGAACTGAATGTTATGGTTTAAGTGCGAAGAACATGATTTTTAATGAATAAAGGTGACACAGAAAACGTTAAAAAAACGGCCCTTTGGACACAATTTAAAATCTGAAACCTTTCAGATTTTTTTTTCTTAGTTTGGTTGCACATTCCTTACAATTATGAAAAAACACCAGCTTTTGGGAACAAAGGCAAGGAAAAAGACAAAAAAAAATCTTTCATTTCTTTCAAATAAATAAAATTTGCTTCATGCAGTTATAATAACAGTTTACAGCTATAATACTGTTGCACATGAATAATGAAATTCTTATAACAGTAACAAAACATTTTTTGAGTGAGGAAGGCATCGAATTAAAAATGATAATAATCCATTAAATGATAAACCTCTCTGCCCAACTATTTGCAGAACTGAAAAAACAATTTATGTTGCAAAAAATAAGTAATTATATATTCTAATAGCATTTTAAACGACTTCATCACATCCTTAATTACTGAATATGAATAATCTCGTGTTTTTTTTTTTTTAAATTTGCGACAGAGTGGAAAATTAAACGCTTATCGATCTTGACTACAAAGAAAGAAAGGAAACATGTTCTAACTAAACATGGTCTACCTCTCATGAAAATTCTAGATTTGTTATTACCTTCAATAGTGTAACAATTTTAATGTAGCAGTATACTCAAATAACAATCAATGACTCTTCGTTTATAACAATAGCCTATAAAATTAAATGATTTATTTATTTCTGCTATTTTTTGTTTATTACTTAAAGTTTTCTTGCGTTGGCAGAGTAGGCTTGTAATTGTTCCCATGTCCGTTTCGCTAAAACGTTTTTCCAGCAGCTTCAGAAGACAAATTTCCAAAAGAATAGTTTTCAGCATAAAGAAAATTTTCCAATCTGAGTTTTTGTTAAAATCTTATAGAAATGACTGTATCACATCAAATAAAATATGACAGTGTCGTTGCTAATTTGTTTTTAAAACTAATGGGTAAACTTCATAAAATAATTTCAAATTTCGCCGTCTTCATACACAGATTTTAGTAATATTTGGGTAATTATGGGCAACGTATCTATGCCTCTCGTAAATAAACCAAAATAAGCTAATCTACAGCCTAAAGATCGATCAGTAGATGACTTTTATGTAATAATCTGAATGCAATTCAGCTTGATCTGATACCTTCTCTCCCTTGACTGAATTTCGAATTAAACGCATGAGAGTTGCAATTATACTTGTTAAAAGCAGGTCTTTGCATCGAAAATTAATATTTACACATACAATAAATAGTGTAAACCTTAATAAACGTATCCACAATGGACTTGTTTGCCTAATCTTACATAAATTATATTTCCTAACCAAAAATACATTTCTGAAGTTTTGTTTGAAATTCTGATGCTTTCAAACAGCTTTCCTCAAATGAAAGCATTATTTTCTGCTTTACACACTTTTAGCTCTCTTTGTACAGTGATAAATATTGTTTTAAATAGAACTGTTTCTCATATACACCTTCCAGATACACATAATATTTAAAACATTGACTGCTGACAAGCATTCGGGTGAACAGCAGAACTCAAAACATACTTCTGCATAATCAAATTCGCTGAAACAACCTTGTATTTGGCGTACATTTACTAAAAACACTCAATCGATTTCCAGGGCAGCTACAGGTCCCTTCTCATCAGGAGAACAAAATATCTAGAAAGGGAAAGAAACCTCAGTAACGGCTATTTATACTCTCGGGTAGAACCACGCGCGAGGAAGCAACGCCATCTATCGGCAAAAATAATCATCAAGAATTATGTTAATAGAATTTTAAAAGCGCTAGGAAGGACTGGATTAGACTTAAAATCGTTCACTAAACTTGCTAAATCTTTGTGAATATGAAAAGCCTCAAGAAAATCCAATTCACCAACGGAAGAAGCTTTTTGGATTAATTTTTGCAGATCCAAAGTCAAAATTATGATTGAATTTCCAACTATGATGTTTGGGCAAACAAAAAGAGCGTTAAAGTTTCGTATCAAGGAACATGAATCTTATGTCCGAAAGGGCGAAATTAACAAGTCTTCAATAGCGTATCATAGTTGAAAATTTAATCATAATTTTGACTTTGGATCTGCAGAAATTATCCACAAAGCTTCTTCCGTTGGTGAATTGGACTTGCTTGAGGCTTTTCATGTTCACAAAGATTTAGCAAGTTTAGTGAACGATTTTAAGTCTAATCCAGTCCTTCCTAGCGCTTTTAAAATTCTATTAACATAATTCTTGATGATTATTTTTGCCGATAGATGGCGTTGCCTCCTCGCGCGTGGTTCTACCCGAGAGTATAAATAGCCGTTACTGAGGTTTCTTTCCCTTTCTAGATATTTTGTTCTCCTGATGAGGAGGGACCTGTAGCTGCCCTGGAAATCGATTGAGTGTTTTTAGTAAATGTACGCCAAATACAAGGTTGTTTCAGCGAATTCGATTGTCACATTGGCGTGTTTCTCTTCTGTTGTAATACTTCTGCATGTTCTATGTACATTTTTACTTTCTAAGATAAACTTGAAAAACAATAACTGTAGGTAAAGAAGGGAATACGGTATTTTACATCAATTTTATTTACCTTTGAATAAAACATTTGTGCTTTCCAGAACACTGTAGCATAAAATCATACATTTTGAACACCATTTTGTAAGAAACCAAAATGAATATCATTTCCAAAATTTTAGAACTATCACATTTTTACAATATAAATAATAATATAACTAAAAAAAATCTGAAAGATTTCAGATTTTAAATTACGTCCAAAGGGGCGTTTGTTTAACATTTAGTGTGTTACCCTTATTTACTTAATATCATGTTCTTCTGACTTAAACCATAAAATTCAATTCAAGAGCAATATCGCAAAATAATTTTAAATTGAGCATGTTTTTATAATTTCCGATACACAGTCTCACGCGCTAGAGATAAAAATGTTCTTTTCTGTACAACGTTGATATGGCTCGGTTTGAAATCCTTGAGTTTGTTAATCAAAAATTCCTTAAAGTTTTACAAAATGTGAAATCGATAATAAAACGAATTCCAAATTTTAAATTTGGGCTTCCAGATGCCCATATTCACAGTAGGATTACGTCATTCAAAATTTGATGGCTCTAGGTACCTTTTTTTATCACAATGCGAGAAACACACATTATACATTTATGCAGATTCTTCATTATTTAATTTCTTCAAATGTAATACAAGGCCGTAGTATTTGGTGGCAATAATTTGAAATTGAAACGGACATTCGGGTGATTCGACACAAAATCGCAAAACGAAAACGATAATTCCTCAGGGGCAAAGCCCCCTTGGACTAATAAGTAATAAAGAAATAATTTTGTGAAATTATACGAGTTTGTAATTTGGCGGTCAAAGAAACTTACATTCCCCTATAAACTGTTGAAAAGGTGCCCCGCCAATGTTACATACGAATGTAAACGTTGCTGTAGCCCACCGATGGATCGCATGGATCATAATGCCCCCCTCCCCCGAAAAAAAAAAACTACCATGATCCACCGGTGGGTTACGCGACAGTTAAGGTGTTAATCGTAAAGGATGATGAAATTTGGTTAAATCAGACAGCAAAGATTTTGCGCACATGTTGCATTTGTGGTTGTTTAATCTTTCTGGAGGTTTACCCGATTTTGCTAGCCAACAAGGAGATAGTAAATCGCAACTACTTCATGAGAGTGCCCTGTATATTAATTAGGCTGTATAAAGGTGTCCATAGCCCTTACGCAGATCGACCAATCTTCAAAAGGATATAAACCATCATAAAGGATGTGGGTAAAAGTTTACAATTGGGTGCTCCTTGTTTTTTAGCGATTCTGTTTTGACGCCAAGATCGGCGCCAATGGTTGGAATGCGCTTTAGCCCACTGCTTGGCGGCGATTGTTTTTCAATGAGCAATAAACGCGCCAACATGGGTAACTCCGTATATCCGCCAACCTTATTTTGTTGATTTGTGTACGTTGCCTACATTGTGCAATTCGCTGAAGTTTTTTTTAAGTTTAAAAGGAACGCTGTGCACATGGCATTTTCTTGTTCGTTATTTTAGCTTATTTTGTTCATTTGTGTACGTTGCCTACATTGTGCAATTCGCAGATTTTTTTTTAAGTTAAAACGGAACGGTGTGTACATGGTATCGTTTGTAATTTTGATGCCCTTTAAAAAAAACTTCCTTCTTTCTTCGATGCCATTTTGGTTACGTTTTCGCGGAGCGTGTCGGGAAGGTTGCAATTGCAAAGACGTTTCGCAGAAACGCGCCGAATTGGCGATTTTCAAAACATCGCCAAGCAGTGGGCTAAAGCACATTTTCACTTAAAAAATCAGAATTTCACATTGTCTTGACTTTGTCCATGTGCACATCGATTTATTTTTAATTACATAAATCAAGAAGCTGAAACCATGTTAAAACTCCCATTGTAACCAGAAATAGGGTTTCGTCGCCAAAACTGAAAAAACGTTTTCGCCAATCGAAAGGGCACCCAATTCTACACTACAGCCAGGATGTGTACATTATACACCGAGGCAACATTCCGCAATTCAGATTTTCATTTATATTACTGACTGATTAACTAAGCTAGGGATGAAGTAAACAGCACCTTTACGAAAAATCACTTAACAGGGTTCTACATAAAGGTTCCTGCATCTGTATGCAGACACAGAAGTGAAATGATTTTTAATAAAGATGCCGATATTCATTTCATTCACTGCATAATAAATTCATCAGTAATACAGACAAAAATCAGATTTACATAAGTGTGTCCTATCATAAAGTTGTACGTATCCTTAATTGCCGTTTCAAGTTTGAAACTGATCTCCATGACGGTACACTTACATTTGTGCTGCTTGTGCACTTGTGTACTCTTGCCTAGGTTTCTGAATTTTTGAACAGAGGGGACCTACAGAAAGATATGGGCATTTTTATTACAGGACATTGTTATGAAAATGTCTCATAAAGTAAAGCAGGTTATTAGCATATTCTTCCTCAAATATATCTATGTTAGACGATCGTGTCAGATTCAACGCAAAAATTTATCGCATTGGCATACACTTATGATGCCCCCATGCAATTAAAACTGATATTTTATACTGATATTCCACTTAAATATGATTGCGTTAGCTAGAAATATAAGCAGAAGTTAAATTCTTCAAAAAATAAATACCATTAGATGTATAAAATCGAATAAAATAAAACGTTTATTTCTTAATACAAAACCATTGTACAAGTTAATATTCGCACAGTTTCAAAAGCCATTTTAACTTTAGTTGAATTCGAATGACACTGAAATAATTGTAACAAAATCGTAAATTTATTTATGGCTATTAACAGTTTTAAAGTATATAACAGAAGCAAAATTAAAAAATACTCTTAATAGATTTCATGTTTATGAAAATGAGAAATTATAAAACTCTGAAGTCTTTTAAATAGTGTTTATAGCTTAAAAAATAAAAAGTTAAGACTGAAAACTCATGTGAACCAAAAAAAATGAAACCCTTTTACAAAACAGATAGCCGATAGTAATCAGATGTTAAGTTTTTAAGCATTAATATATAAAAATATTCCTTCTTCTTTCCGGCATTAAATTTAAAGTAACTGTAGAATAGTTATCTACTTAATTAAAATAACCGTGCATCACAATAATTAATAAACAAAAATATTTAATTTATAATTAAATAAACAGAAGAATAATATCTAAATAAAAATGCATTTAAAATTCAGTTCTTTCATTATAACTCCAAATGTAAAACTCTTTAATTCAGATGTAAATTAAATAATGTACACATTAATAACTAAAAATATAAAGAGTGCAGAAAATAAATTTTTATATGCAATGTAGCTGAAGAAATTTTCCCTCTTCCAATCAACTTTGGAATTATTTAGAAACAGTAGGATTTCTGGGAATTTTAAATCTGCATATATATATATTATCATTCAAGCATATATATATATTATCATCAATCACTTACATTTGTGCTGCTTGTGCACTTGTGTACTCTTGCCTAGGTTTCTGAATTTTTGAACAGAGGGGACCTACAGAAAGATATGGGCATTTTTATTACAGGACATTGTTATGAAAATGTCTCATAAAGTTGCAGACTTAATTCATTGGGATTCAATTTTTTATAACAGACAAAAATATTATTAATGTTACTTTTTTTTAAATGTTATTAAATATACTTTAATAAATATTTAGAATTCTTGATATTTAATGAAACTGCTCCATTTGCTTTAGCTGGATGCTTATTTTATTAAAAATTCAAAGGAAAACAATAGCTGTTGTTGCATGAGAATATTTCAAACGCTATAAATATTGACTAGTTCAATAAAAGGGCAGTAAACAGAATGTTCAGATTCTTCAGAAAGCAAATATGCTTTTTACGACTTATAACGGGAATAATAGCCTTTTGTTTTCAGTGTTATTGTATAGATATTTTGATAATGTAAATACTAAAGTTAAAATTAGTACAATAAAAATTCCATTATGCTTATAATACATTTTCGAATACTACATACATGGGACATAACAATGATGAATATCTAAATGACAAATTAAATCAACGTAATAAATCCGGAGAGGGTAGTAAAATCTTTAAATAGCCCACGGAATGATAGTAAAGCATAATCACAAGGGGAAAATATATTAATTTCAGAAAGGTGATATCTCAGATTTTTAAAGGAAATCGCCAAATTAATTATGCTAATAGCATTTTTATAAAATATCAGATTTACTTCACAAGTAATAAATTTCAAGGAATTCACGAACTTCTGATATGGCAATTTATTATTCAGTTTATTAGCATAAAGTAGCTTAACAAAAAATCAAAAAGAGCTTATTCCTTATGAATGATAGACATTTTTAAAAGATGCCTTTTCTTTCTCTTTAATTCAATACAATCACAAAGTTTTGATTCTAACACACTTCGGTTATGCATTTGGTTTACGACAGAATCCTTAATATCATGGTAAATTACTGAAATGTTATCACAAGCTTATGTTGTTAACACAAAGCTAATATTTATCAGGTACCTCTGACTTAAATATGCATCTATGTAGACTTGAAACAACGCCATGTGGGGCATAGATTTCAATAAATATACGTACAAAGTGAATAATGGTGTACTTATTATTCTGCTAAGGAATTCAGAACGTATGTTTGAAAAAAAAGAACGAAAAATGCTTTCAGTTTACTAACAGTATCAAAATCATTCGGATTCTATATATCCAGTTATTTTACGACATTTTCTTTTAAATGATTTTGGGAGAAACGTTTTAGAATTTAATTTACTGTATAATTATGTTGTTGGTACCGAAATAGCTGCTGAAAGTATCAACACAGTTGCCTGAAATGTTTGACCTAAAAATGGCGGAGTGAAAACACTGAATACTTATGGTATTACGAGCTTGGAATCTTAATAAATGTGCCCTCTACATAACTATACTTTAACATACTTAACATAATTAACATAATTTTAGTGGTTTTTTTGTGTGTAACATAAATATTAGAATTTCTATATAACATTCTGTACCAAGGCATCACATTCTCTATGCATAGTAAAGCCTGTCGTAATATGATCAGTTACATAAAGCAACAAAATTTATATATTCAGTTGAACTCTGAGAAGGATTTTGACAAAGACGCTACAAATATTTAATATAAACTCGAATCTCATTTTGCCAAGCATACGTTTTGGCTTCGTAGCCCTTGTTTGACAGCTTATGAGACTCATTTGGAATTACTGTATTCCAATTACCGGAAAGAATACTACCTTGTATTATATGATTTGGGTACTTACGGAAAATCTCGTCGACCACAAGAGACGGCGCCAGTCGCGCCTAACCCTCGAACCACCTTTCCTTCCGAATTGACACTCGCTTCGCACAAGCCTTAAACGTTGCAACGCCATTGCTTCTCAGTTTTGAAATAAAGCGCCATATCGTGGTCATTAACACACTTTTTTTAAGCAGCTAAGATTCCATAACTTTGGAAATATTCAACAGCATGCTCTTCTGTAGTAGGCAGGTCACAAGTTTAGTCATTTTTATTTCGAAAATGCGTGACAGAGGCAAAAAAAAGGAGTCTTTGCTCAAGAATAATAACTAACACATGTAATCAAGGTTGCACCGAACCCAGCGTGTTTGAAGAGGACTTTTCCATTTTTGGCGAAAAATCGCGTAGTTTGGAGTCTTTTCTTTAATAGGCCAAAATGGTCGACGGTTTTTACGTAAGTACCATGATGTGCTAAGTTTAATAAAACTAAAAAATTATAGTTTTACAAAATATTTTGCTGTAATTTACTTGAAAAAATCTACCAATATTATGGTATCAGCTTCGAAAGAATTTTAGATATGCTTATATGCAAAATACATTTTTAACTTGTTTATATAAAAAACACTCGCTAAATGATAAGCATACCCATGAACAAGCCATGTAATAGCTATTCGATCAAATGTAAAATTAATCAAATTCATGTAAAACACAGAATGATTTTTTTTCCTTTTGTTTCCAAACCAAGGCAGTTAATTGCAACGTAAATACATAGTCATTTACACAATTTTGCGACTACATTTTCACAAATTCTGGTAAACGTACCGAACGATATTAATTGACAGGAATTTTTACTTTAACGTCTCACTTTATTAAGACAAAAGATTGTATGCTTACCGGCAGAAGCTTCTATGCAGTTTATCGTTTGTTTTAATCCAATGAGCACTTCCTGGCGTAGATACGAAAGTTAATTGACGTCGACAGAGATATCGTTTTCTGAAATTTCGAGCAAAGAACATGTATTTGTTTGAAAAGATTTAATTCACAGTCAGTTTACCACTAAAGAATAGACGGTAAACTGTAGAGTTTATAAATACGTAACAGACAAATTTCTGACGTAAGCTCAGTGTTAAAAAGTTCAAGTGAATAATTACTTTCTGCTTGACTACAATGCTTCACGACAATATTCCATTCTCGCCAAGCAACAAGTAGAAAATCATTTACCACTTGGCGAGAATGGAATATATTTCTATTCTCACAGCTCATTAGCTACTTTTTACGCACCAGATTTCATACCTACAGATTGCTTTCATTTCTTTAATGTAAAGTCTCATCACAAATGTCAGAATTCTAGTAGCGCTGAAAAGTTTCCGAAAACCAGAACCAAAGACTAAGATGACATTCCAAAAGATGAGTTATAGACATTCCGGTATTTTATAGATTTACAATGAATTGAAAATTTAAAGAATTTCTTTTCTGTCCTATTTCACTGCCTTAGTTCTATAACTCTGTAATGCATTCTGTATTTCTGAGGCCAAAAATCATAAACCCGCGTAAGTAGCACGTGAATTGGAACCGTTACAAAAAGTCGCTCAGGTAATATTTGGTATTTCAAGAACATAGTTGAAGAAGTTTCCCGACTGCAGTACTTTAGCAGTACAGTGCCTTTGTTGTGGTTGATAAAATAACCTGAAATCGAGTTTTAGGCGAAATTCAAGTATTTAAAATCGGCAACAAATGTAACGCTAATTCGTTTAAACGTTTCTAATCAGTTAAAACATATGTCTATAGAGAAGAAAGTAATTTCGGTTTTTAGTGTAAATTGAAACTCATTTTTTAAATAAAAAATGAATTTTAATCATTCAAATATTTTTCATTTCGTTCGATGAGGTTTTGACATCGTTCTGGTAACTTCATGATTCCGCCCCCCCACAGAAATCTCAAAAGCTCAACCGAGTGCGATTTGAGGTCATCGTTATTACTAAAAATTTTATCACTTAAAAAGTTTTATAAAGCGAAATAAATGGTAATCCGATGATACAAGAGTGAAGATATATGGGGGATGTAACGTCACTTCCCACTCAAACTCCAATGATTTCGTTCATGTTTCTAAAGACGTGTGAAGCCTTGCATTATCAGTTGAAAATATGAACTTGTTGAATTTGCCAGCAATGGAAGAAACTGCGGTAAAAATTCTGCTGGAATACAGAGTTTTGCTGAAAATTTTCTTAAGGGAACAACCAGAAAATGGCGTTTCCTAGATATTCTCCGTTGCCGAATTGCACAAAGTCGAGTGACCGCAATGCTCTGATGTTTTTTAAGTGAAAACAAGTCTCTAGGTACACTGCGCCCCCTCCCAAAAAAAGGACAATTCTACATCTCCCGTTCTACTGGGCCGATTGACGAAATTCAAATTGCGTGTTTCGCGACCTAGCACATGTATTAGATTTATGTATATTGCTTAAATATAGGTATTTTGACACAAAATCGGACTTTTTCTAAAATGACAGGCCAATGTTTTTCCATATTTCGATTCTATGACTCAAATTATGCCAAACTGCTGACTAATTTTTTTTTTCAATTTGAGCCAAGAATAATTCACATGGCGAACTTCTTAATATGTGGCACTTATTTTTCTATCCCTTGCATAGCGGAGAGCTGGAAAAAGTCACATCGTTTCTGCCTTTTTACATTGTGGATCAGAGGAAAAACCGTCACATAGTTCTACTTTCAAATAATTTTAACGAAGTGCGTAAACCACATATTCGTTATTAGCGCTTTCAGCAAATATGCCAAATTTCAAAACGTGCCTGTATATAAATTCACATATATCTTCGGATATTTTGAATAAAAAGCTCTAATTTTTTGCAGGTACGCTCAGAAATAAATCTACTTTAAGATGATGGTAAAAATTTTATAGGTTATAATTCAAAATTTGTTTAAAAAATTTGGAAAAATTATTTAAAAATACAAATTTTAAAAAATGGGCAAATTTTGTTTTGAATGAACCTAAATTTCAAACTGTGTAAGATGAAATCAAATAAGTTTCATAAAAAAAGGGATATTAATAAATGTATGTCAAACTCAGTTAAAACTGAGAAGCTAAAATTTTGAGAGCTAATTTTTAAAAAATTACTCGTGCAATTTTTACAAAACCTGGGAGTTTGGCATCATTTGAGTCATAAAATCAAAATATGGAAAAAAATTGCCATGTCAGTTTAGAAAATGTCCAATTTTGTGTCAAAATACCTATATTTGAGCAATGCTGTAATGAATCTAATAAATATCTTAAGTCGCGCTTTCGAGACATGAAAAACGCAATTTGAATTTCGTCAATCGGCCCAGTAGAACGAGAGATATAGAACTGGCTTTTTTTTCTTTTTTGCACAGCGTACGTTAATATACTATAATATATATATATATATATACGTTAATATAATATTATACAGGGTTGGCAAAAAAAGTGATTTCGGTTTCTTGGTATGAAATAAAACTCAAATTTTTCTATACAGAACAGGAACTTTAATCAGTCAAATATAGTCCGTTCTGTTTGGTTAGATTTTGGCCTCTTTCGGGTAACTTCATGATTTCACGTTCACACAATTCCTATTTTCATCAGGAAAAATACTCAGCCAAGTGTGATGTGAGGTCCTCCTTATTACTGAATATCATTAAAGAAGTTTTACAAGCTTCAGTATAAATGATTGGTGCAAAGCCAGACTAAATGGCGGATAGGATATCACTTCCCAAATCAAGCTCCAATAATTTGGTAGGTGTTGCTAAAGGTGGAAGATGTGTGAGGCCTCGCATTGTCGTGATGGAACACGATTCCTTTGCGATTTCCCAATTCTGACCTTTTTATCTTTGATTGGTTCTTCCAATTTCATACATTGTTGGTAGTAAACTTCTTACTTAATCGTTTTTGTTTGCTTGAAAACAGCTTAAAGTCCACAACACCCTTTTTCTGATGAATTTTAGCTTTCGGTATGATTTGTGCTGATTCATCATGGTTGTACCACGATTTCTTTTCGATTAATGTTATTGTAGACGATCTATTTTTCATCAACTGCGATAATTCGTGTCAAACGAAGGTCGATTGTATTATGTTTGAAATGCCTATCGCAAATATTGATTCGTTGTGTTGACTAATATTCTATAATCGGGGTAAGTGTAAGTTGGCGCCAAACTATTTTGGCCATTAAAATTTGGCTAATGTTTTGGCGGCAATGAAAGCACAAAAACGTAAACAGAATAGTAATTTTTAAGTTTTGCAGTAGCGAAACGTCATTATTTTATGTAAGCAGAGTAGTAAAATGAGATGATAAAATACTAAATAAGTAAAATTAAATCCAACAGCTTTGCAAGTACAAACATAGCCCTATCTATGTAATTCATTATAAAATAGTAGAATATTTATCATTTTATCATTATAAATTACCATTATAAAATAGTAGAATTATAAAATAGTAGAATAATTCATTATAAAATAGTCTTGCAAATAATTATTGAGTAAATAAATATATACACTTAACAGATTAGAGCACAGCGAATTGAGTTTTAAACGTAACATAATAACAAATTTTTGTTTACAGTGGTGAACAGCGATTATTATGTGCAAACAGAATAGTAAATGAAATTCATTAAATGATAAAACAACGTCGTAGAATTCAATACACTAAACAACTTTCGTTCAAAACTTCAAAACTTTTATATAATATAATAATAATATTAAACAGTAAAACTTTTTAAAACAAATACAGTATTTCAAAGTTAAATTTAAAAAAAAATCTTCTGCCTACACTAAACTCGGATTCTAACAATTACCAAAATAAAGCTCTAGGTTTGCCACAATAAAACATACAGCCGGTAACAACAACCAAATCAAAATCGCGCCAAATAAAAAACTCTCGCCAAGTTTGGCGATAATATTAAACAGTAAAACTTTTTAAAACAAATACAGTATTTCAAAGTTAAATTTAAAAAAAAATCTTCTGCCTACACTAAACTCGGATTCTAACAATTACCAAAATAAAGCTCTAGGTTTGCCACAATAAAACATACAGCCGGTAACAACAACCAAATCAAAATCGCGCCAAATAAAAAACTCTCGCCAAGTTTGGCGCTCACCCCGATTACTGAATAGTAACCAGTTCAAGACATCATATGGAATTTTCAATTGTTATGTGTAATAACGTTTAACCATAATAATAATAATAGGAATAATAATAACAATCCATCGCATAGCTATATGATGAATACTTATATGATTAGAACTGAAGCTTATACACTGTATCTTCTAAAATTCTGACAATAGGAAGAAAATTTAAAATCTAAGAATTAGTCCTAGTTCTTCTTCATGTAAACAGAACCGAAGCGTACTTAGTGAAATAGGGTTAGCCAACTGACCCTTTTTCCGTTAGTGTATATAGCATATGTTCAGCTTCTAAAATTGTGAAAATAGTAAGCAGATTGAAAAGCTATGTTTTAGGCTTAATTCTTAGCTTTACACTGCATTCTGGAGTTGTGATGCAGAAACCTTGTGCTGAGTTGTAGTAAAAGTGATGGTAGATGCAGAATATTAAGAAAGAGAGAGGAAGATGATTCCATTTTATTATTTTCTATTTGTTAACGAAGTTTAATTTGACTATATGCAACTTCTAATCTACCTGCTTCCATACTGAAATTTAATGTTTGTCATCGCTATAGATTCATGTGAAAAGCTAAAATGTAATATCCTTCTTTATGCTTAAACTTTACCTGAGGGCTGGGACATATGTGTGTTATGCATTCACTGCGCTAAGGGCTCAAAAGAAATTTAGTTTTCTATAGAGATTTGAAATTTGTTACTTAATGCAGAGTGGGAAATGACAGAGCTTGTCTATTTTTTTCTCTGCTGATTGAATAGTTCACTAAATGGCTTCAATACGTATAAAATTAATCGCTGTAGCCCATGTGAAAATGTTAAATTCCCTTCTGTTTTACATTTCTTCATATCCAAAATATCATGGTAAATTGTAATCTTTGTAATTAAGACATACTTTCGTATAGTCATATATAACAAATCACGCATTTTAAATATTTTTCTCAAATCATTACATTAAAAGTGTTGAATATTATTAACGTTTTTCTTTAAAAAATTCTTCAGGATTTTTCTATTGACGGAAACAGGCTTTGATTTAGTTTATTCGCAAGAGCAAACTTCGCAAACTCCAGTAAAAGTAACTTTAAAGAGAACGCCTATGATTACATTAATTTCCAATGCAAATCTTCAGCAACTAGTAAAAAATTCCATTTTTGTCCCTTTTTGCCTTCTTACCATCTTATTAAATTTGTCAGGACCGAGTGTTCGGTACATATTCTTGGCAAACATCTTCGTGAACTCCTTAAATCCTGATCTGGAACAGGGAGAATACTGTGGTAGAATACTGTGATTAAGAGGTAGAAGAACTGCACTTTAAAGAGATTTAAAATCCTCTTATTAAATCACTATTATTTACAACCACTTCCCAACTCGGGAGGGATACAGAAAGTAGAAACCTCACTTGGGTCTAAAATGAACAATCAGATTTAAACTAAAACTAAATAGAAATTAAACTAGTCGTTGCTCACAGAGCTATACCGTGAGGTTGGCCTCTAAACTAAATGGTGCGTAGCAAGATTTAACTAATACTGACGCACTTGGAATTACTTCGATAAGCAATCACGTAAAAGCGCTATGGCTTAGAATTTAAATGCTAGCTAGTCAGGCGAACGTCGAATAGAGTGACCGTGATCTGAGACTAAAAGCTATCTCACACTGAGAAGTTTCTACCTCCGGTTTAAGTACTCCTTGGCTCCACTTCAAATTAGCATAAAGCTAAAACGCGCGCTTCTTCTAACGGAAAGTTGAAAATGGTAAGGGATAGAAAATAAAAATTAGAATAAAACTTTGTTAGTTTAACTAAACCTTACAAATTATGTAACTAGATTAATTAACTTTGAAATAATAATATTTAGGAAAAAAGAAAAAAATGCAATAGCCTGAAAATCTATGTTTGTTTTCTTAATTTTATAAATAGAAATATTATATAGCCTGTAAGGTTTATCCTAAGTTTATTAACAGTTATTTTAAGTTTTATATCTTTCCTACCTTATTCTAATTTCAGCTTACAATTCCTGCCAGAACGTAATTTCAGAAACGCAGTAAATGCAAATGAGAAAGAGTACTATTTAAGTCAATACTTCAAGAACTTCCAGAGAGATTTCTTCATCATCTACCCTAGTTAAAAAAATTATTATTTCATTTTCAAGCTATTTTTTCAGTACAATTTATTCTAAGTATACTTATGTATTCGACGAGGGGTAGGGTCTTCGACCCAGGCACCCTATGTGACAGCACACACTTCCACTTCAGACTTCAGACTTCCAGAGAGAGAGAGAGAGTCTGATTTCCTCACCAGCGCGCGTTTGCCTTTGACTAATTCCGTTCTCAGGTACTACGCTCGGCCATACCTTAAGCCCTTGCTTGGCTTCGCCGATTTAATTAATACTTAGAGGCCAACTAGTTAGATTTCTGATAGTCTCGTCTATACTTTTTCAAATGGCTTAGTTAAGCCAGTTTAGTTTAATTCATTATTATTTAAATTCAAGCCCGAGTGGAGGCTTTGTGTAAAGTTCCAAGTACGAACTGATTGTAGGTATACTTAAAAGTAAAGGGTTGTAAACCCTCCTTAAGTTTCACGTGTTTTATTCATACACTTAAGAGATTATTCTCTTGTTAGTGCTCGTGGGTTTCTAAGCTACAACTTTAGAATTAAATAAGTAAAATCTCACAAGCTTTAAAAATATTCTTCTTTCTTTTTTTCTTAAAATCTAAGCTCTTCTTTTAGTTAGAGTTCGTTATTGCAAAGGATTTCATACCTCTTATTGAACGGAAACAGAAACCTTTTCCTTAATTGTTTGTTGCATTTTTAATCGTAACTGTTTTAAATATTTGAATAGAAACTGTGAGCTGTATTTGCCAAGCTGGTAAGTAACTCATATATAATGCAGGTATCATTTTCCCCGTTTTTACTTTTTTTTCTGCCACATTATTTTTCATTGACAGGAATAGTGTTACTGTAATGACACTGAAAGTAGTCAGGCAACATGGAAATAGAAATACATCGCTAACCAGAAAGGAGAGTAGATCGGAAAAACTGGAGGCACATTTTATAGGAACGGCAGTGTATATTAAGGAGAAAAAAGCGGAATAAGCACCGAAAAAATACAAGTATTTGAATTCTAATGTCATGTCTGGTCATATTAGCCAATATCTATCAGTTTTGTATCAGGTCTTATAAGCTTATTAATCTTCATTTTGTTGTAGTATTTGTTTCATTTTGTTTACTAAATTTATCATAAGAGGTCATTTAATTATAATTATAATGAAATTTCGTTATAATGAAATAATAAAATTGTAGAGACATTGGGCATTTTTTGAAAGCAGGAGAGATGAAAACTAAACAATGCCTTTGCCGGGACTCGAACCACGGTCCTTTCGAATACGCGCCGAGCGTGCTGACCAGTATGCCTAGTGTGCTGACAAAGTCATGCTAAGAAGACGAGAGAAATATGTTATAAAATGTTATTGTAAAATTACTGCACTTAAAGGAATTAATTTTATTTCAAATATCGGGCAACCATTATTCACCAACGCTTCCAATCGCAATCTATGAGAAATATTTCATTTATTTTACACATGCCAAACGTTAGCGCTTAAGCCATTAATTCGTGGTCTCTCTGCTACTTTTTAACAATGTCATCACACCGAGAAAAGGCAATACATTTATTTAAATGTTCAGAAATCGTAAACTGATGGAGTCGCATAAAATGCAGTTTGGGAATCCACCACTCCAATTCTGTAGAAGCGGTCTTGCAAACAGTCATTTCCGGTCAGATGACCAAATAGAACTACCTCTGGCTTCTTGAAAAACTAGGAGTGAAAGTTTTCTCTTCCCCCAGAATCCTCTGTCTCTTATACATAGCACGTTGAATCATACCCTGCTTAAGAATTTTCTTAAGAGTCAAATTAACAAACAATGTAGTTGTATGAAAAGAAAGCTATCGATTAATGCTTTGCATTATCATAAGTTCCTTTCTTAGCCACTGTATCAGCTTTCTCGTTTACACTAATTCCAGGGGGGACTGGAATCCATGGGAAAGAAATTCTGTGTGCCGTTGCCTTAAGCAAAGTGATACAGACTAAGATTCTTTGGGAACTATTTTGATTATTCAGAAGAGCTTGAAGCACACTTAGAGAATTTTACAATATGATTGCCTTTACAAAAGAGTGGCTAAGAATTGGCAATTGTTGAATAGCCACGGCAGTAGTTTCGATTTCCCCATCAAAGGCAGTAATAAGAGGGCCCATTGGTGAGTGGAAAGGGTTGGGTTAGGGTTATTCAATTATGGCAAAGCACACGAGGGCTATCTGCCTAAAGGGGGGGATGCCTTCGTGCAGGACTTTATAAGGGAAACTGGCTCGTATACACGTTACACATGGGGAAAACCACGAAAACGCCCATGCAGCCAGCCCGTTCGCGGGATTCGAACCTCGGACCAAACTACCAGTGTTCAGCGTCTTTACCGCTCGGCCGCTGGTGGGCCTAGGTGAGTGGAAAGGAAAACGCTCGCTATGGTTACCTGTTCCAGCCCCGCGTGTTCTCTTTAACAGAAAACCATCTTTAACACGCAACCACTCATTTTGAGGATAACGAGCCCCAATAGCTTCCATTGCCATATATCTTAATTTTAAATCCCTCATTTCGTTTTTAACAATTATTTGAATAAAATCAAGATATATATTCAAGTTAAAAAAATTTAATTGACATTGGGGAGGAGGTCAAATTAGATAATCTCGGCTCAATTCCAAAGTATCAGATTCTCTCTGAGCAGCCTGGATAAAGCTAATTTGAGTTTTAAGATTTCTAGAAATTTCATTATTATAATTCCTCCGGAAAGGGTTGTCGGGCAAACGCACCAGCGTCTGGTATAATGGTATAATAGGATCGCTTTCTTCCTATTATAATCATGAACAGATTCCAAACCAGTTAAAAACTGCATTGCAAGAATACGACTCGATTTCACTGTACAGTAATTATGTATAACACGCTTCGTTCTGGAAGACTTCAAGGATCTCGACTTCAGTCTGTGGAACCATGATGAGGAATCTCACTACAATAACCAATAATCGGTTGAACATATAATTTGTAAGTAATTGTCAGTGTCTCCCTGTCACAGTCTCATCTTGAGCCAGTCAAGCATTTTAAGACAGAGAGTCTTCTCACAGCTTTAGTTTTCAAATGTTCCGCATATCCCCTCCAGTTAAAGCGTGGATGGAGGATGCAATCCAAATATTTAATGGAATCAATTATGTTGAACATCTACACCCTTATATGTCAACTTCGTGTTAAAAATGTTTGTTCACAGTGAAGAACTGGCAAGTGCTCTTATTCTGATTTATTCTCGTACCATTTTTAGACACAATTATTCCAGCTCTTTCAGGGTACCACTAAGTGTCTCATTTAAACCGTCCTGCTTCTTTTTAGAAGCACTACTCCAGATAACCAAATCGTCGGCAAAAAGGGCAGAATCCACCTACGGTGTCAGAGTCTTCGGTAAATCGTTAACAAAAATATTAAAAAGAATTGGGCCGATGACAATTCCCTGCGGGAGGCCAGTTTCAGTCTGTTTAAATATAGAAATGTTACAGCCATATCTAACAGCAGAAAAACGCTGTGATAAGGAATTTTTAATCCATAAAAACATCCTGCCATTTATTCCCAAGTTCTGTAATTTCTGAATAGTACGTAGTCTCCGTACTTTATCATAAGCAGATCCAAAGTCTTTTAAATGCTGCCAGGACAAGCGACTGTCTAAAGAATCCTTAATGGCTTGACTAATATAGGACACCTATTGGACAGTGAAAGGATACTGTCTGAATCCAGCTTGTTTAGCAAACAAAAAAGATTGTTACTCTCCAGAAACGAAGTTAGTCTATAGACTATCATTTTTTGACTTTTCCATGATCTTTTTCATAATAATTTCTGTTCCATAATCTTCGTCAAAAACTAGTCAACGCAATAAGTCGATAGCTTTTAATACTATCTGCAGGTTTATGCTTTTACAGAATAGGGATAATAGTGGCGTTTTTCCACATAGTGGGTACATAAGAGTTCAAACTATAAAATAGATAGAAGGAACATTTAAGCATTGTATCCTAGATGTTTAATAAACTCTAGATGTACATTATCTGAGCCTTGACGTTTTCTGTCTTTAAGAAGTCAATAGCTCTGAAATGTCAAAGTCTCAGTGAAAAATCTGTTGTCCAGATCCCAAAGTCCTATGGGAGTCCTTGATCAATTTCTTCCTCAGCTTTTGATCTCCCTTACGTTCATCACTCCAACACTGATTAGAAGCATACAAATGTATAAAAGCATTAGGAATATCCTTGTAAATTATTGAAAGTTTTTTCCTTAAAAATGATTAGTACCCTTGGGGAAAGGGGATCGTCACGTTTCAATTTATTTACAAATTTAAGAACCTTAACACCTTCTTTACGATAGTCAATATTATTTATGAAAATTTTAAAACTCTTGCGCTTTGCTAAATTGATTTTTTTACGGAGAACTGCAATACTCTTTGTCCAATTTCTGACATCTTTCTTCTTGTTAGAATTTTCAGCCTTAGTACGTGCCTGAACCAACTATTCCCTTAACAAAGCAAATTGACCATTCCAAAAGAGGTTTTAGTTGAATTGTTTACCTCTAGGTATCCAGCTTTTTGCCACTGCTGAATGGTCTTGCAAAAATACGACAAGGAAGGATCGGTAATTTTTTTTTCTATAGTTTGATAGTCTACTAAACGAACATCTAATTCATCCCCGTAAGCCTTCCAATTGGCATTTCTAAAATTCGACCTTTTCTTAAAATATATTGTTGTTTAGAGGTTTTCCCCTTAACATAGCCAAGATAATAAATTATTTATTTCTTCGCCTCATTTGATAAGTCGCTTGAAGCCAAAGCTACAGGGTTAGTACTACTTCCATTATAATGGAGGTAAGTAGGAGTGTCAGAATTTCTGTAGATCACTTCGAGATTATTGGAATCCAATGAAAGAGATGATCTATAAGAAACATAATTGAGAAAGGGCAGTCATATATGCATTGCGCTTTAGGTTAGTGAGTTCAGACCTACACTCTATTAAGTTCAGATTGCTTTCCAGCTTCCGTGGGATGTTAACGATACATGGGTAAAATAACACAGCTTTTAGGTCTATTATCATAGTTCCAAACAATGCAAAATTATGCCGCTCAGGGTAGAATAGCTATTCTTCATATTTTAAAAGCGTGTTTGTATTCATATGATTAAGTAATTCCATGTATATAACCGATTTTTCTTTAGGGTTATCCTAACGAAAGGCTCTCTAATTTAATTTAATGAAGGCTAAGCTGATAATTTTAACAAATCGATCTATTACACGATATTCAGTTGTTTCAAAAATATCCAGTGGAACTGAGTTAAGCCTTGAACGATTCTAGGTCATCGGAAATGTTTCAACGATATTTAGAGTTCAACGTCAATCACTTTCGCGACACCTGATCTAATGAACATACTATGCTTAATTGCTTAGTGGTGTATAAACGGTAGATAATCAGATAAGGCTTCATCCATAACTGCCACGTTCAACTAATTTCATGGATTTCGATCATTTAGAAATTAAATTCCTTTTCAGATAATATATTGCGCTGCACTTCATTTCATGAAACCCATCAGCGCTATAATAACGCACGCAGTAACATTTATTTTGTTATTTTAGTAAGTATTATTCTATATTATACGTTGAGAAGTCTGAAATAGTCATAAATTATATACGTAAAAAATGCATTTGAGTTTGTTCAATACAAGGAATTCTCAGTTTTCAAGCATTTTGTTTTCATGCCCTCAAAAATTCCCGCTTTCGTTAGATTAGATTATTTGAAATCCTAAAATAGGATGAAGTATTTATTGATAAAGGTTCTTATAATTAATTGAATGCTTAATTATTTCTTCTTATAACTATTTTTTATAATTATTTATTTAATTAAAACTTCAATTTCAGATTGTCTTCTTCGGCGTGATGGGTTTGGTATGTCACATAGCACTGCAGATGATAATTCCACTCAAAGAACACACACACAAATTATCAATTATCTCAAAGTACACTGCAGAAAAAAAAAGGGACAGTTCTTTATCTCTCGTTCTACTGGGCCGATTGAGGGGATTCAACTTGCGGTTTTCATGCCTCGAAATCACGACTTAGGATATGTATTAGATTTATATCTGAGATAGGTATTTTGACACAAAATCGTACTTTTTCTGAAATTTCATGCAAACGTTTTTTCGTATTTCGATTCTACGACTTAAGTTATGCAAACTGCCATATTTTGTAAAAATTGCACGAGTAGTTTTAAACAATTGGCTCTGAAAACTTTAGCTCCTTGGTGTTAATTGAATTTGAAATATATTTATTAATATATTTTAATTATTTAATATTACAATTATGTCTTATTATTATTTGATCTTTTAATTATTTTTCCTTGCAATAATTTCTTATAATTATTTTTTATAATTATTTAGTCTTATAATTTATTCTTATAATTATTTGCATTTTTGAAATAGAATGGAGTATTTATTAATGAAGTTTCTCATTTTTTTATCTTATAATTATTTCGTCTTACAATGTTTTTATCTTATAATTATTTGAGTTTATGAAATAGAAAGAAATACTTATTGAAGAAAATTCTTACAATTTTACTAAATCCAAACTGGAAAAGAAGGGAAAAATACTTTAATTGTTGGGAAATGTTGCGGAGTCTCGTTCAATAAAATTAAGTAAATAATAATAAAAAAAAGATCATATGGTGAGGTGAAATGGGCTAAGTGTGCACACAGGTCAAGTACGTATAGCGTTACATTTGTCATTGGTCTTCATTTCGTTTATTTGATTATTGCAAAGCACTCGAGGGCTACTATCTGAAGATGGCTTCATAGAGGATTTTCTGAGGGAAACTGGTTCATATACACGCTACACATGGGAAAAACCACGAAAATGCCGTTTGCGAGATTCGAACTTCATTCAACAGCTTGTAGGCCTACTTTTGCTATAACATGGTCGAAATTTCTCTAGCTAGTATAGTAATGTGTTAATACGAGTTATTTGAGTTAATACGAATTAACTACTACAAGTTAATACAAGCTATTCGACATAGGTGCGATGCAAGAATGAACGTGCCTTTCTCGCACTGATCAACAAAGCATTTTGTAGCAGGCTTGTTAATACTTCAGTTCTTGCCCAGTTACACATGTTATGTGTCAGGTGTAACATACAGAAATGACAAATAATGTCAAACATTAGTTAAACAAGACGGAAGAGTAAAATTATATCTCTGTTCAAGAAGGTTTCAAAGTATTTTTATGTCAAAGTTACGTTCTTGCCCCATTTTCGGAGTAAGTTATGAGTAGTTGACATTATGTGTAATATCCTACAAAATAAAAATTTACAAGGAAACTTAGAAACTTCGTTAATATTAATTCAACAGCAATAATTGTGAAACGTGTTTGATATGGACACGTTAAATATTCACCTATTAGTCTAAAAATACATAAGTTTAAACTCAGTTTTACAAAAACACAATCTGCACTTATCCCACGTCACCTTAAATTATTTATAATCTCGTGTTTAGCTGACTTTAAAAATTAAGGTAGAGAAGAATGAATGGATACATTGATATCACTAACATTAATATTCAGCAAACAATATAAATGTTTTATAGAAGCATTTTTATAATATTTATTAATGCGTAGTTTTGCATAAGTATCATATCACGTCACGGAAGCATCTTCCATCGTCAGTTGCATCGTTCAGTTCGAATAATTCGACAGAAACAGCTGAAATTCTCCTCCATGTGTAATGGGTAAACGTGGTATAGGCACATAGATTTAGTCGAGTTTAGTAACTAGAATTTAGAAGCTTTGAATAAGGCAACTGGACGCAGTTACATAGAGGACATCTCAATCTAGATTATGTAAATTACATTGCCGTCATAAGCAGATATGGGCGATTGACAAGATTTATGTAACGGATGATACACACGAGTGTTTCATTCTGTGAAGTTTGCCAATATAGTATAGTTATGGTAATTCATACTGTAACTATACTTATGCATATGCAGATAATTCATAATGGACACAATAACTGGGTATAATTCATCAAAGAATCGGACTATTTTAACTACTTTACCTTGTTGTATTTTTAAATGGATGTTTGTACTTAAATTCCAGATTTTGAGGCATAGCTGGCAAGCTAATAATAGACAAACGAAGAGAGTTTTGATTTTCTGTTTGCTTTTTCTCATACATATCTAAGTAACATTTATTTATTCTTGATGGACCTAAGGAACTTCTTTGAAAATTCTGCTTTTATATATCATTCATGTTATGTATTGTAGTGATATGGAAAATAAAGAAACAACTTTAAAAAATTATATTCAGAAGTGCATATATTTAAAAATTTAAATGAAAATCTCGTGCTTCAAATCTTTAAAGCACGAGATAAACGTGCTTAAAGGTTTGGTTTATGTGGTTATGGCAGACCACTCGAAGGCTATCTGGCCTACAGGGAGGGGAGCCTTCGTGGAGGGCCTTTCTAAGAGAAACTCACTCATATACACATTACACATGGAGCAATCCATGAAAGCGACCAGGCAACATCCTGTTCTCTGGACTCGAACCGCGAACCAGACTATTAGTATTCAGCGACTTTACCGCTCGGTCGTTTTTGGACACTGTGGTTCAAGAATAACCTTAGCTATAGTACTTATTAATAATCTATAGAAAACGTAGATTACATTACTGTAGGATTTTATATACAGTATGTATAAGACTCTCAGCAAAATAATTAAAATTAGCAAATTTTGGAAGTGCAATTTATAAGACATCGAGAAAGAAGAATTTAATGTATGAGTTACGTATTTAGAAGTTATTATTACACATTATTTATGTTTTCAATCTGTTTACTTTTTGTATATTTTAAATTTCAGTGGCGTAGAATAAATTTGTATATATAATGATGTCCAATAATATATATCTTCCCAGAATAACAGAATACAGAAATTTGAAATAATATGTTTCCTGAAGAAGAGCGATTTACTTTTCTGAAAGTATTTTCTTTACAAATATACCCTCTGAAAATATGGTACAAAATGCTAAATTAATTATAAATTAATTATTCAGAAATTAACTGTAAAGAATAATCAAATAGCAACACAAAATTATTCCCTCAAATCGTTCTGCAATTTATACAATAAAACCTTTATTTGTAAACATATTATTTTGACATTTTGAAAGAAACATTAAATTTCAATTGTTTTTGTTCAAATGACTGAATATTTACTTCAGAAATATTTAGTAGGATTGGACGAGGGGGAAGAGTTCGATATCTCCCGTTCTACTGAGTCCATTGACGAAATTCAAATTGCGTTTTTTATGTCTCGAAAGCGCGACTTATATTAGATTTATATACAGCAGTCATTCTAACATAGATATTTTGACACAAAATCGGACTTTTTGTGAAATGACGTGCCAGTTCTTTTCGACATTTCGATTCTACGACTCAAATTATACCTAAATATTAAATTTTGTAAAATGTGATGCGAAATTTACAGAGAAATTCAAAAATTTATCTTGGAGTATTTTCTCAGTTTTTCAAGAATAATTTACTTGGCGAACTTCTTCATTTATAGCAACTTATTCTTAATTTTTACATTGTAGACGAGCGGAAAAAGATTATCATTCCTACTTTCAAATAACTTTTAACAAAGTGCGTAAACCACATTTGTATTATTATCGCTTTTAAGAAATATGCCAAATTTCAAAGCGCGCAAATGTATAAATTCACGTATATCTTAGGAAATTTTGAATAAAAAAACTAAAACGTTTTTTGCAGGTATTCTTAGAAATACATCTACATTAAGATGATGGTAAAAAGTTTATAGATTATAATTGAAAAAAAAAATTTCGGAAAATTTATAAAAATTATTTTAAAATATAAATTTTAAAAATAAATCATAAACATTGGTCGAATTTTATTCGAAATGAACCTAAATATCGAAATGTGAAAGAAGAATCAAGTAAGTTTAATAAAAAAAGAGATATTAATAAATATATATCAAATTCAATTAACATTGAGAAGCTAAAATTTTCAGAGCTAATTTTTTAAAAACTACTATGCGAATTTTACAAATTTTGGCAGTTTGGCATAATTTGCGTCGTAGAATCGAAATCTGGAAAAGGCATTGGCATGTCATTTCAAAAAATGTCCGATTATGTGTCAAAATACCTACATTAGAATAATGCTGTATATAAATCTAATACATATGTTAAGTCACGCTTTCGAGACATAAAAAACGTAATTTGGATTAGAACGGGAGATATAGAACTGTACCATTTGGTTTATTTTATTCTCTTTTTTTCGCAGTGTATAACGAACACAGCGGCTTCTTTATTTTCCGATTTTTACTAAAAATACAGTACTTAAATATGCATTACTTTATTTAAATTTTGTTTGAAGTTTTTATATAAAAAATATAACTCCTTTTGAATCTTTATAATCCCCAACGTTCAGGAGATTCTCCATTCTTTCCTCCTCTATTTAAAATCTTTAGTTGAACATGCCTGTCCCTTTAGTCGTCAAAGGTTTAAATCTAGTTAAAAATATTTTATTGCGCAAAAGTCGGAACATCATACAAAAAGACGCTTTAAACTCAAGTTACCTCGCAAATAAAATTATGCAAAATTTATAACAATGATTGCAATAACGATAAATTTGAAAGTAGCACAAAATCGCTTATTTTCCAAACTTAAGTGCAGAAACTTATCACAAATCATACAAGTCAGAGTAAAGCTTAAAATTTGTGTTTCCATTACGTAATCAAAATGCTTTATCTGAAACATTTATGACATTTATAATTAAAGAAATTTATTGCTTAAGGAATTTTTGATTAAATATTGCTCAACATTTCTGAACATTTCGTTTTGTGCTACATTCTTATATTCATTAAAGATAAACTACTGAGATAATTTTAATACATCAGTTTGAAAATGGTATTGGAAATTCAGTAAACAATGCAACAGATTTTGACTTTTATTGTTCCCCTTAAAGATAATCATTATTCATGCCGCATCTCTGGAATAATTTTGGTAATTTATTGTAGCGGTAGCTTGATGCAACGCATAACCCATTCACTTCTTCCGATAATTTCAGTCTAAAATACCTTCTGATGAAAATATTTTCTGTGATGTAACTACTTTAGTGAAAAGAAAAAAAAATAATTTCAGAAATATGGAGGAGTTAAGAGTAGAAAATTATAGTATGTTAAACTGTATAAGGAGTTGTAATTTTTATATAAAAACTTCTGACAAAATTTACATAACGTAATGCTGCATATTTCGGTACTGCATTTATAGTAAGGAAACCATAACTTAGGAAAAAAATAATTCATGCCTTAAAGTAGTGATTTTCTTCAATCAAGAACATGTTAACACGCCCCTGATTCTTTTCTCTTTTTCAAGTCATACATCATTTTCTACTTTCAAGCTTGGAGAAAATTTCTTTAAAAATTTTGTGGAATGTTTTGAATTAGAGTCTTATGATACTAAAAAAGTTCTAAATTGTTCTAGGAAAGGAAGAAACTTCGGAAGCTGAAGATTGAAGAATTTTTTAACTTCAGTCTTCTAAGTGGCAAAATCAATCAAAAATCAGTTCATACTTTTCTTACATAGTTCTTCACACAAAATATTAGGAAAATGTTAAAGTTGTTGTATTAAATATATATA
>KK122064.1:315345-339327 GCA_000611955.2 Stegodyphus mimosarum | reverse complement strand
ATATTATATTTATATATTCTAAAAAAGTAATTATGAATAAACAAAAAGCTCTATGACCTGCGCTGAAGCTGTAAAGTAATAAATCAATAATTCATAATACAAAGCTTTTCATATATCATTTCGAAGGAACAGAAATTGAATTAAAACCGTGGTTTTTTTTAGTTGTTTTTAATTGATGGTAGATTGGTTCATTCCCCTTAATAAGTCGACTAATTTGCGACCAATGACAATAGATACTTTTTCAATACTTAAATTTTTAATTTCGATTTTTTTATTTAGGTTTTTTTTTACAATTTTTATGTTTTTAAAGCAATACAGGTTTTTAAAATACTGATCAAAATACTAATTAAAATTTTTTTCATGATTTTAACTGAATTTTTGTTTCTTGTAGCAACTATTCCATTATCTTTGGAGTAAATATTTCATTGCGTGTAATGTACAAATAATCTTTCAATTACATTACAAATGATTCGATACATATCTATATGCACTGAAACATTTATAATCTAGTTGAAAGATTATTTATAAATATAATAATGAAATATTTATAAATTCTGCTGATTCCAAATACTGATGCCACTATAAAAAATATCAATACATGGGGAGATTTTGAAATACGTTTTCTTTAACATCTTGAAACATTGTCTAGCGGGGGCTTTTGGTAAAAGTTTTGTTTCTTATAGATAGTTCAACTGTATTTTGAGTGTAATATATTGTTGTTAATCGGATGAATATGACAAAAAAATTATTTTATTGCTATTGCAATAAATCGTAATGTAAGGCTGTATCAATTCACTGGTAATTTACAATAAGTATTGAAACGTAAAGCCATTTTGGCAATACAGAAAAAAAAGACTGATACAAAGACATACATAGATTGGACAAATTTCTGTTTTTTGCCTTTTTTACCTATATATATATTTGGTATATTATTTACGAAACATAGTACTGAAAAGAGGAAATGGATATTTAAATAAATATTGAATACCTAAGCATACAGGTCAAAATTCGATTTTTCTCAGAGTCAAATTTTAACCCTCTGGCCGGCCAGAGTTTTCGTTAAGAAAGCACAAATTTCCCAAAACTACTATCAGAAAAATTTATTTTCTTGATTTAATGTAAAAATTCTCCTGCCATTTTATACCTGGATTTATGTTCTTTTAATATATTGCCTTAATTTCTTTGACATATTTTAATATGCACGTATATATACGTTCTGACAGTTATCACAAAAATATTCTAGGCCGTATATATACGGCCTTGCCGGTTAGACTGTTAATAGATTTTTCTTGAAAGAAATTTGTATAAATTCTTGCTTTTGGAATAGTATTAACAATATTGATACCTTCAATGTTTAAGAATGATAAATATACTGCTAAAACGAATAATATAAGATAAAACCTCTCGAATGAGACTGATTTTAAATTTATGCTAAGCTATCGAAGTTACATTAAAACATCTATTTCGCCTAAGACAGAAAATCGAATCCATGCATGGATTGCAGCGTGTAGTGTTTTTATGGATTTGTACATTTATTGAATTTGCCAGTGTGATTTATTTCAATGAAACCAATGTAATAAGATTAAAAGTATTCACTTCTGAAGAAATTTGTGGGTATAGGACGTAAAGGAATTATGTCTGTTTACTTTAATTATTTTTAAAATAATACGAAAATAGGCAATAATGTAGGAAAATAGGCAATTTTCTGTTCTGCTGAAACTTTCATTCGAAGAGAAATGGGTCTCAATGAAATACACAGTGATTTGCATAATCCACAAATATGTTGCAATTGCATGTGAATTCATGAATGCTCATGTTATCTTCCTTTAAGGGAACGGTAGACTTCAAAAATTAGTTTTTTAAATTTCTGTGTTTTCAATAAGAAATTTTACACATATACATATTATAACATCAGTTTATGAAATACATGTTCAAAATTTTAATTTATTTTAAATTGAAAATTTTTAAAACAAATTATTAATTATTTTAATTAAAGATTTAAAATACTCCTTTCGCTCTAATTTTCAATTTATTCCCCTAATTTTTCATTTAAGTTAGTTATAAAGACTTGACAAAAGTTTTTGTGTATCCGTTATTGAATACGATGGATCAGAAATTTTTAAAAAGGATTTTCATGAACTTAAACCCAGTTTTCGGAAAAATGTCACTTTTTGTTAAACTTATCGCAATTTAAATCTTCTTAAAAACCTCATATCCAAAAATGCATATACAGATCAACTTTAACATATAACAAGATAGTGTCTTCCAAATATCATTCATTGTAAACTAAAAATAAGACGCATGGAGCATTTTCAAGTCATACGTATCTTGAAAAAATTTGTTTTGAGAAAACCGAATTAAAAGTTTTTCTTCAAACTTACCTTTAATACATGGTCATGAGAAACAGCAAATTAACTTTAAATATGAATATGTAAACACTAGATAACATTTTCGTATCATTTAACTAATTTTAATCTCATAATATTAAATACGAGAAAAATAAATATATCCCAAATTGGTATGTGATTCGAAGTTATAGGTAGAAACAATTTACGCATTATATCCAATGAAACTTTTAAGATTCACCCGCATCATATGTTTTACCTTTATTTTTTTACATTTACAATTTCTTTTAATGCTTTACAATATTTTTTACTATTTCTGTTTTTTCCAAGCAGGTAAACTTCTCTTTTTGCTTTGCTTCAAGCGACGTTGATCACGCTTTTTTGCAGCGAGAAGGGAAAACGAGTTTGTTTCTACGCGTATAGCATTTACATAACCAAAGTTAAATTCATTAATACTTGTTAATACTGACATTTCTACCCTTTTTTTAGAAATAAACACTTCTTTTGGGCAAATATTTAAATTATAGCATCAGTAAATGACTGCTGAAATACAATTTTTTACATCTCCTCCAAAATTTAAAGGACAAAGTTTACGTTGTGTACACATTTTAAATGCTTGTAACTTCTTTAAAAATTATGATATTTGAACTCGGTTTTTTGCATACGATGTAGATACGTATATGGAATATTACTCGAGTAAAAAAAAACAAATTCAATATTTTGGTTGATTTTTAGCTATTTTAAAGTCCACCGTCCTCTTAAATACGGCAATCTGATTTATTTGATGTACTGAAGTTAGAAAGTCTTCAGCACAAGTAGATTAGATTGAAAATAAGCGAAACAGTAGCCTACGTTTGGCGCAGATTTTAAAATGTACTCCAACAAAAAGTTACCGTTTCGTCTAATTTTAAATTCTATATTGTGGTGTTTATCATCCTATTAAACTGGTTTAAAATCACAAAAGCTGACTAGAAGTATTTGAAACGGTTCGCAGAATTGCGATTCACCTCAATGCAGTTGTATTTCATTCAGGGAGATACTAGAAAGAGTTTCTGAAAATGGAAAACATAGTTTGTTTGACTAACAGTGGAATGAAATAAGAAACAATTATCGATTAACTTCGCTTACATCTGCGATTGACCATAAATGTGTAAATCGCCAGAGTATGTGATATCAAAAAGCTAACAAGCGTGTATATTGAAAAGAGATGAAAATTTCGTTAATTAATATTAACTAACAAAATGAGCTTTATATGTGCACCTAAATTTTAAGATATTTATTGTTTACTTGCAATGTTTTTGTATGTTCGAATCCCGTTTTCCCCAGAAACAAACACATTTTAATTTCTTTGGTTCCTGTACAGAAAAAAAATTGAAGCATTTTTATATTAATATAAAATCAAACCGCTACGACGAAGCTAAATAGATAAATCCTATTAGCTTCTGAAAAATAAATCTATAGAAGATTAGTTTCATCAGTACCTCTTTTCATTATCTTATTTACGAGTTTGTTTTGGTTTGTTTAATTACGGCAAAGCACGTGGGGGCTCTCTGCTGTTGTTGTTGTTACTCATACTCACTTGTCTGACAAAGTGAGCCCAAGCCCACGAGAATACTCGTGTCAAGAAGCACAAGATTACGCCTGTCGTTGGCAACAGCCTTGAGCACCTAACAGGTGACAGTGCGATTTGGCTCAGTTCCGCCCCCAATTTTGATGAAGAGCAGCCCGGGGGGGGGGACGGGTCCGAGGGTCTCCCACCTCTCTCCCCTTCCACCAAACCACACGAGAGGACTTTCGGCTCACCGCATATTTAAAGTGTCGTCATGCCGCACCGACACTATACATTTACAAACATCCATGCCTTCTCCGGGATTCGAACCCGAGCCCTTCAGCACGGCAATCAGCGACGCTAACCACTATAACGGCTGGGCGGCGGGCTATCTGCTTAAGGGGTGTCGGAACCCCCTATACCGACAATGTTAAATTGGCCATTTTCGATGTACATTTTCTCAAAATCTGCTGTTGAAATATTTTGTGTAATTAACGTACACCTATCTGATTATACTGAAATGAGCTTTTGAAACATTTTGAATTTTAGACTAATTTATAGACTATTTTATTAGGCATAGTAAAATTTAGAACTTTTCTCACGTCTTAATTTATCACAAAAGGCTCATTTCAGTAAATATTAGAAAATATAATAAATAAGCCATAAAAATTATAGGTACCTGGGAGCAGTAGTTCCTGAGAAAAGGTACATCGAGTATAAAAAAATCACGTTTGGAGAAAAACGCGTTTTTGTGTAAAATTCCTCATTTATCAAAGCATTAGATCATAAAATAAAACTAGATTTTTTAAAGTTCTAATTTTCATAGAGATTAAAGTATAGTGTTTTTAGAAAGCTAAAAGTCTAGAAAATTTGAAAATGCAAAAATCCCAAATCAATATTTATTGAAGATTAATTGTTTGTTTAACTCATATGAAAGTAGAATTTTTATTACTCGCGTTCCAAGAGCATTAGAGAAAATATAGTAACAACTTGGATATATAGACAAAATACTCGCTAACAATAACTACGTCCGAAATATAACTGGCGTCAAAAATCACTGCATGTTTCACGAGAGATTAAATAAAGAGCATCTGGGAAAGAAGTGATGAAAAATAAGGACTCATACATCCGAAATGAATGTTTTTACTGCAAAGCTTGAACAGATTATTTAAAACGTTCTAGTGAGTGTTCTTTATCTCTATCATTATATTTTAGATTTACATGAAATGGTAGACATTGTAGATGGAGAACAGTAGAATGGGACAAGGTCTTGAGTTTTTCACTAACTTTAATTCCTCTCAGGTCTCTAATATTTTCCCCTTTATCTGCGTACTGGGCTACAAGACAGAAATCTAAATGAGTTTAAGTCGCGTGAAGGCCATAGAAAGAAATCTCAGGAGATCGTACCCTCTCAGCACCAGTCTTCTTGGCATACAAAACTTTTTTGTATTCTTATACAGCTATGTAAGCCACAATATTATAAATAAATCAAAGTATTTATGTCTTGTCTCCCCGATGGTATAGTGGTTAGGGGAGCGGATTTCGATATCAACAGGCTCGGGCTGGAATCCTAGAGAAGGCATGGTTGTAAGTGTCCGTCTCTTCATAGGAGGTAAAGGTGGTCCACCTATTTGGTGCCTTCATAATAAAGTAACCACCATGCCTGGCCTTAGTAGTGGCCAAGTCGGCTGAGGCTAAGTCGGTCGCCATTGAAAAAAAAACTGTCTTATCGCAACCACCTCAGCAGAATTCGCCAAATTTGCAGAATGTGCCAAACTCTGGCAGACAAGTAGGTGTATAACAGTTCGTCAGACATGTATTTTCATAACAGTCTCTCAGTCAAGCAACGTCGCCATTTTCGCATGCGTTATTTTTTGTTCCATTCTAAAAGCTTTTGTAAACAAATTGTGATATTTTAAACCTTAATTTATACTACGCGCTTGTGGAATATTCCAGTAATGGAAGAAACTGCTGTAAAATATCTTTAAGAAAGCAGAATTTTGATTCCAAATTCCTAAAAGGAACGACTAGGAGATGCACTTGGTCGATAGCCGTTGTGACCGAGATGCAGTATCTCTAGAACTCTTTGATGTTTATTTTAAATGTAACCAGAGCGTTGCGCATTTGTGGAGAAGAATAGCACATGAAAATATTGCGTAAAGATTCGGACAAAAAATGTAAGTGCTTTATTTTTTAATGTATCACGCGATAATTAAAACTTAATATTTGAAGTAATTAAGAATAAAAAATCAAGTATGTTTCTTTTAGAATAATGTATTAATTGCAGTAAAGTATGTTTCCTTTCCATATGGTGATAATGTTTACCAACGCACAATAAATACCGATAGCTTCGGAATTTTTCAAAAAATCACAAACGAAAACCACCAGCTTTTATCTGATAAGTAACTTTTACCTTTTAATTTGTAAACAGTCGCCAAATTTCATAAGGAAGTTTCGTTGTTATGTAAGTAACCCACTTTATTTTCAAATGTATGTTTATTTTCATCACGTCTTTCCTAGGGCATTCTGTTTTTTGCTTTCAGTTGCTAAGGCTGTAAGGAATTCTTCTCATGTGCGCTTAGGATTAGCATACAGACCCAGATTTTATTAAAAGTATTCGATTATGGATAGATGGTTGAAGATCCTTTAATTCCATTAGCAAACATCATGCTTTTAAAGTAGTAAAATTTTAATATATCGATAGCATCACGTCAAAATCATGAATCTGTTTTAAGAAAGACACATTTTAAGATTTAACAAGAACTTAGTTTTCCGGAAAGCCGAGTAATATTTTCAACATGATACTTTACGCGCAAACTCTACTCTTAGCAAGGCGTAAAATATCAAGTACGGCGTAAAATAACAAGTACAGCCTAAAAATTACATACAAGTTAAACAACAAAAAGATACTGATATGTGAATCATCGCAGAATGCTGAGTCTTGCATGTACACTGCGGAAAAAACAACAAAAAAAGGACAGTTCTACTGGTATCCTGTTCTATTGGGCCGATTGTCGAAATTCAAATTACGTTTTTCATGTCTTAAAAGCCCGAATTACAATTTATATTAGATTTATATATAGCATTGTTCTAACATAAGGTATTTTCACTCAAAATCGGACATTATCTGAAATCAGATGCCAATTTTTTTCCATATTTTGATTCTACGACTCAAATTATGCCTAAATATTGAGTTTTGTAAAATTTAGTGCGAAATTTACGGAGAAATTTAAAAATTGTTTTTGGCGTATAATTTTTTTCAGTTTGCGCCAAGAATAATTCGTTGGCGTATTTCTTAATGTGTAGCACTATATTTTCCTTACCTTTTTTTGATTGTACAACGAGCGGAGGAAAAGTCACGTTCATTATTTTCAAATAATTTTAACCTTAAAATTATTTGAACCACATTTGGGGTGTAACACAGTGCGTAAACCACATTTGGCGTTAATATCGCCTGTAACGAATATGCCAAATTTCAAAACTAGCCAATATGTAAATTCACGTGTATCTTAGGAAATTTTGAATTAAAAACTCGAATTTTTAGCGAGTGTGCCCAGAAGTACATCTACGTAGATGATGTTAAAAATTGTGTAGGTTATAATACAGAAATTTTCGAAACATTTATAAAAATTATTTAAAAATACAAATTTTAAAAATAAATCATAAAAAATGAGCGAATTATATGTGGATTAAGCCCAAAAATGTGAAAGGAAGAATCAAATAAGTTTAAAATAAAAGGAGAGATTAATAAATATATACCATATTCAGTTAACACGGAGGAGCTAAAATTTTGAGATCTAATTTTTTAAAAAATACTGGTGCGATTTTTACAAAACTTGGCAGTTTGGCATAATTTGAGTGTTAGAATCAAAATATGGAAAAAAGTGACATGTCATTTCGGAAAAAGGCCGATTTTTTTGTCAAAATACCTACATTAGAACAATGCTATATATAAATCTAATACATATCTTACGTCGTGTTTCGGAGGCATGAAAAATCGAAATATGGAAAGACATTGGCATGTAATTTTAAAAAATATTCGATTTTGCGTCAAAATACCTATGTTAGAGCAATGGTATATATAAATCTAATATATATATATCCTAAGTCGCGCTTTCGAGACATGAAAACACAATTTGAATATCTTCAATCGGCCCAGTAGAACGAGAGATATAGAGCTGCTCCTTTTTTTTTCGGCAGTGTATATAACATAATTAATTGGAATATAATCATTCAAATCTTTGACACCTAAATTTGCTTTTAAACATTGCTTGCTCACATAGATTGTTTCACGAGAACGAAACTGTCATCTTCCACTAGAGGTATATTAATAAAAATCATTGCGTGCATTGATATTTGCAAATAATTTCTAAAAATTTATTTATAATTTTTTTCTAGAATCAGTACGTAAGGTAATCAACATTCTGCTATATACTAGCAGATGCTCTGAAGTAAGATTTGTCCACCAGCAGCCGAGCGGTAAAGACGCTGAACTTTGGTAGTTCGGTCCGAGGTTCGAATCCCGCGAACGGGTTGGCTACATGGGTGTTTTCGTGGTTTTCCTCATGTGTAACGAGTACACGAGCCAGTTTCCCTTAGAAAGCCCTCCATGAAGGCATCCCTCCCCTTAAGCAGATAGCCCTCGTGTGCTTTGCCAAAATGAATAACCTAACCTAACCTAACTTAAAGTAACATTTGAGTTCTTGGCTCTAGTGTAGAATTAGGTGCCCCTTGTTTTTTGGTGAAATATTTTGTTCAGTTTTGGCGATGAAACCCCATTTCTGTTTACCATGAGAGTTTTAACATGAATTTAGCTCTTTGATTTATTTAATTGAAAATAAATCGATGTGCACATGGACAAAGACAAAATGTGCAATGACTAAGTTTGTGCAATTCTCTGATTTTTTTTAAGTGAAAATAGGTCGATGTGTACATGGACACGGAGTTTGTGAAATTCTATGACTTCTTGTTTTGGTTTTGTGTAGCGGCCATCTTGAAATTGTGTCTTATTGGCGCCGATCTTGGCATCAAAACAGAATCGCCAAAAAACCAGAGACACCCAATTGTAAACTTTTACCGAGTTCTTAATTAAAACATATTTAGTAAAAAAAAGCATTCAAAACATTAACTTAAAATAGGTTAAAAATCAGCCTTGCCAAATGTACTTTGGCATCTCGAAATTTCTTTAGGAAATGCGATATTCTTAAGATTGTATTGAGTGCATTTATAGCTAGCTGATAGAAGACGTATGTAATTGAAGCTCCGAAGTCGTTTCGTTTAAGTATAATATTTATTTTTTTCTGAATGCTCTGAATAATAGGCTCATTACTGCCTTCATATGAGGTGCAATTTAAGTAGGAATCTGAAGTAATTCCAAAGAAAATGCTTCTTTGTTCTTTCTATATTCAATTCAATTTGATTTCGGGAATTTTTTTTCTCGTGCTAAAAGCAAATTGCTTTGCATCAATAACATCGAGATTATTTTGCACTCCGTGCCTGAAACAGATGGAACGAAACTTACTTGTTATCTGAAAGGCTCATTTGATGAAGTCTTTGGAATAAGTACGAAGAAGGGAAAACTGCCTTCGAAATGAACCCTCAAAAATATTTCCTCGCTCGTGATTATTTAATGGATTACATTGCATTTGTTCAACAAAAAGTTTGTTCAACAAAACATAATTATGATAAAATATATTACACCTCATGGAAAAGCTGCAATGCAGTAATTTATTACGAATGGGCATTACCAGAGCATGTGTGATGTCATTTTTTACGTAAATGTACCCGCAGTATAGATATACAGGGTGTTTATAAGGTCCCAGACCCATTTGATGTTTAATAACTCATGAAATAAAAAAGATAGATTAAAATTAATAACAAAAATGGTTAGATAGACTCAAAACGTTTTATGACCCTTGTCAATGAACTTCCAGTGTGCCCCCTTCGTTTCACGCCAAGTACCGTCAAGCATGTCGGCATCCACAGAGGTTATTCTGGTTGTAATTCTGGCGTTTAGGTCATCCATGTTCGACACTCTCCTCCTGTAAACGTTGTCCTTTGCAAATCCCCAAAGGAAAAAGTCCAGCGGCGTTATATCAGGTGATCTGGGTGGCCAAGGAATTGGACCTCCTCGCCCAATCTATCTTCCTATAAAATGGTCATTCAAAGAACTACGAACGATGGTACCCCAATGAGGTGGTGCACCACCTTGTTGCAAAACGACGTGTGGCTGAAGCTCTTCTAGTTGTGGAAATACGAAGTTTTCCAACATGTCTAAGTATACGACTGATGAGACCGTCTTTTCTGTAAAAAAGAAAGGCCCAATGACTCGGTCGTGCATTAGTCTACACCACACATTAACCTTTGGGGAATTACTTTGTGCCTCACGGTATTCGTGGGGTTTTCAGATCCCCATATGCGCACATTATGGAGATTAACAATGCCAGAAAGATGAAAGGATGCTTCGTCGGAGAACATTGCAGAAAAGTACAGATATTTAGACTGGAAAATGAAATTATCTGAAATTAACCACACGCGCAGACGATATTTACGAAAGTAAAGATAGGAAAAGGAAAATATATAAGTTGTTTTATCAATAAATGCCATAAGTTTGTTTATATCTTCATTATTTTATGAGTTTATACATCAAAATGGGTCCGGGACCTTATAAACACCCTGTATATTTATTTATATACGTTGTATATAATATTCTCTGCATTTTGAACACATTCACTCTAGATATATGATGTATATAAAATGTTCTGATTATAATATACAAATAAATTATTTTCTGGAAAAAGAAACGGAAATTTCTGGAAAATTTCACTTTTTCAAAAATTAATGCGGAGTTATTTTCGAATATAGAAATTAATTTTGCCAAAAAAAAGAACAGAAGGTCATCAGTTAACTTGGAAATAACAATAGAATTTTCTCTTATGAACTGAATGTCATGAGCAGGATTAGTTTCCAACATTAATCTAAAAAGAGTTATTCATTAAGTATGGCTTTCCCTAGAAACGCGCTGAAACTGGTGAATTAGGTGAAACTGGGATTTCTCGCAATACTAACGCAACTTCTAACTTTCGATAGCAGTAAGTACGAATTTCTAAGTATAACCAAAAGAAAAGATTTCAGAGAGAGCTAGCTGTACATCGGCGTAAACAGAGAATGACGAATTAATCATATTAACCGTCCACGAAGTGCATTATTTTTCAGTTGTTGTTGACCTTGCAGTTATTGTTGTCCTTTTCATTTGTTGTTGTTCAGATGCAGTGCATTACTTTTCGGTTGTAGAATACCAGGACAGTTGTTCAATTGTCTTGTCCATGTATATCGTGGAAGAATGGTTGTCAGAACCTCAAGGAAGTTGGACTGCCACTTCCACCCCAATGTTGAGGAACAGCACCCCGAGGGGGAGGTCCGAGTATATCCTACCCCATTCCCCTACCACCAAAACACACGAGAGGAATTTTTTGCTCCTCATATATTTATAGTAGTGGCCCCATGGCTCAAAGACACTGTACATCTAAAAGCATCCATGTCTTCTCCGGAATTAGAACCCGAGACCTTCGGTACCATAGTTGACTCACGTAACCACCGCACAGTCCGGGGGGCGGCATTACTTTTCAAGCCATTTGAGGTACTGCAATTTCGACTAAACAAGAATGACTAAACTAGCTTTAGTACAGAATTGAGTGCCTCTTTGATTAGAGAGAAACTTTGTTTTGGCAATGAATTTTTTATTACCATTATATTTTTAACTTTGATTCAGGTTCCTGATTTTTTTTAAGTGAAAATAGATCGATGTGTACATGGACAAAGTTAAGGCAGTGTGCAATGCCTAAGTTTGTGCAATTCTGTGACCTTTTCTTAAATTAGATTGGTGTGTACATGGATATCGAGTTTGTGCAGTTCTTTGACTTCTATTTCTGTTTTGTATAGCTGCAATTTTGAAATTGTGCCTTAATGGCTCTGATCTTGGCGTCAAAAAAGGATCGTCCCGAAAAAAAAACAAGGGCACCCAATTGTAAACTTTCACTACTAAATCGAACTAAAATTCTTCGGAGGCAACAACGGTGCAGGGAGAATACTGTTCCTCACTCATGAGGGAAAATTGCTTTGCGTCGCCCAACCGGGATACTGGTAGCGACGCTGACTGCGGTACCGAAGGACCCGGCTTCAAATGCCGGAGAAGGCGTGGATATTTTTATGTGTATTTTGTCTGTGCGCATGGGGACACTCTAAATATGTGGCGAGACGTAAGTCTTTTCGAGGGGTTGATGGTAAGGGAAGAGGGGGTAGGAAACCTCGGAGCCGTCCTCCCAGGGAGCCGTCCTCTATCAAGATTGGGGGGGGGCAGAACTGTACAAAAGTCTTATTGTCACCTGAATGGGGCTCAAGGCTTTTGCGAACAATAAACCAATCTTGCAATCCATGCTTTCGTGGGCTTGTTCTGATGCTAATTTCAGACAAGTGAGATAAAGCACAACAGCAAATTGCTTTGCAAGCGCTTGAGAAAAGAACAGTTACGTTTGGTGGATGAGGTATGATGCACCAAAGTACATCACAGGTGTTATTCTTGCAAAACTTATGGTACTCTCTCAACAAGACAGACAGGATAACAATACAGAAATTTTTGCTGAAATATTCAACAGTACAGGGAATTTGCTAACAATAATTTTGCGAAAACAACGTTTCCAGATGAATAATAATGTAAAGAATAGAGTTGAAAAATGTTTCCAAGAACAACGTGAAGAATGTTTTTATAACGCTAAATTATGTATAGTGCTCCGCTGAGATAAATGCCAATGATATAGACGAATGGATAATTTCTAAATCTAACTCCATGTCGGAATTCTCTTTTTCTAGATTTATCTCGCTAAGAATCTAGTGCGAGTGTTGTCTGAGTATAATCAATTATAACAAACCGCACGCGAAAATTAGCTGCCCAAGTCGAAATAGCTTCCGTGAAGATCTTTCTAAGGGAAACTTGCTAGTATTCTCATTCTTCATTGGTAAAAATCACAAAATGCCCTTGCAGCAAGCTCAGTCGTAAAAGTTCCGAACCCTTATCTGCTTAATGAGTATTCAGCTAAACAGTGAACGCGCCGACAAATAATGATCAACAGACCAGCTGCACTGTTTAAAATCAGTTAATTTGTCAGTTCGGGGATAACAAAATCTTATAAAGCTTTATCACTACATAATATGTGTCAAATTTAATAGCTGGACACTCTATTGTGAACCACTGCTTGCATGTCATCACGCAACTGGTGGCAAACCATAGAAATTTAACATGGAAATCCGACGTCGTGCACCATGATTCGATTAATTAAAATTTCACGCATTCCGGTCTTATAGACCGTGTTAAATTTAGAGTAGACCACATGAAGACAGGTGTGCATCCAAGTTATTTGCGCTATTTGATTAACTCCTGACCTCAGGACATTTTGGTGTTAATGGTGATTTTTAAAGGTTTGCAACGGGCCTCTTCGTTCATATTTAGCAATCGCTGTGCAATCACTGATTATGAAAACCTGCGCTTTTTCAATATTTTGGAGAATTATTACGTATCATGCACACTGCGCAAAAGACAAAAAAAAAGAGGGGGGACAGTTCTATTTCTCCCGTTCTACTAGGCTGATTGACGAAATTTAAATTGCGTTTTTCATGTCTCGAAAGTTCGACTTAGGATATGTATTAGATTTATATATAGCATTGTTCAAATATAGGTATTTTGACACAAAATCGGACACTTTCTGAAATGACATGCCACGTTTTTCCCATATTTCGATTCTACGACTCAGATTATGCCAAAATACCAAATTTAGTAAAAATCGCATGAGTACTTTTAAAAAAATTGACTCTCAAAATTTTAGCTCCTCAATGTTAATTCGATTTCGAATGTATTTTATTGATAGCTCTTTTTTTATGAAACTTATTCAATTCCTTCCTATAGCGTTCGAAATTTAGGTACATTCCGAATAAAATTTTCCCATTTTTTGTGATTTATTTTAAAATAACTTTTATAAATTTTTCAAAAAAAATTTGAATTATAGCCTATAAAATTTTACAATCATCTTAAAGTAAATATATTTCTAAGCATGCTTGGAAAAAATTAGAGTTTTATATTCAAAATTTCGGGGATATACGTGAATTTATATAATGTCGTGTTTTGAAATTTGGCATGCTTGTTGAAAGCGATAATAGCGGAAATGTAGTTTACGCACTTTGTTAAAATTATTTCAAAGAACGAAGTATCTTTTTCTCCGTTCAGCCACAAAGTAAAAAGGCAGAAACGATGTGACTTTATTTCCACTCCTGGACGATGGAACGGATAGGAAAATACGTTAGCAAGTATTAAGAAGTGAATTATTCATGGCGCAAACTGCAAAAAATTCGCCAAATTAAATTTTTGAATATCTCCATAAATTTCGCGCCACATTTTACAAAATTTAATATTTAGGCATAATTTGAGTCGGAGAATCGAAATATAGGAAATAAAATTAGCATGTTATTTCAGAAAAAGTCCGATTTTGTGTCAAAATACTTATATTAAAACAAAGCTATATATAAATCTAATATATATCCTGAGTCGCGCTTTCGAGACATGGAACAGGGCAATTTGAATTTCGTTCATCGGCCCAGTAGAACAGGAAATATAGAACTGTTTCCCCCCCCCTCAGTGTACATATAAAGGTACTTACGAAAAATCCCGTCGACCACAAGAGACGGCGCCAATCGCGCCAAACCAAAAAAATCCGTTTACTAAATACAAGACAAAACGTTCTATTTTTATTTTGCTTTCAATTTTATTATATTATGATTTATTTATATTTAATTTTTCATTAAAATTTTCCATTAAAATTTTCCATTAAAATTTTCCATTATTTTTTCCATAATATCACCATATCGTGGCCATTAAACACATTTTTTTGAGGCTGATAAGATTCTATATCTTTGGATATATTCAACAGCATGCTGTTATGTAGAAGGCAAGTCCCAAATTTTAACCATGTCTTTTTTCAAAAATTGCGTGATAGAGTGCAAAACAAAAGGGAGTCTTTACTCAAGAATAATAACTAATACGTGTAATCAAGGTTACACCAAACCCAGCGTGTTTGAAGAAGACTTTTTCATTTTTGGCGAAACTCGCTTTGTTTGGCGTCTTTTCTTTAATACGCAAAAATGGTCGACGGGTTTTTACTTAAGTACCATATATAATAATCGTTATATATTAACTAATATTATATATATATATATATATATATTTTTTTATATATGATATGAATATCTTTAGCAACATTGTCACTTATATCGTTTACCTATGAAAATATATCAATATTTCATCGGAGAGATAAAGTTTTTTTTTACATATGCAATTGAGGAAAAGAATCGTATTTTGGGGATCGTAGAATTTATTCCATGCAGATGCATGCAAGTTTATATTTAATTTCTTTCTTTTTTTTCCATGCCTAAATCTTGATTCTTCGTTTTCTGTACATTAAAGTGTGGAAGGTGACATTGATAAGTGATGGACATAAAACTGACATAACGGTTTATTTTTACGATTATTATTACATTTTTATTTCATAATTTTTAGCTTTTATTTGGTATAGAGAAATAAAGTGTATTTCCTTATAAACCTGCACAGGCTCACCGGTGGCTAAGCAGTGGGTCCACTGAATACTGGTAGTTCGACCCGGCTTTAAATCTCGGAAAATGGGCTGGCTTCATAGGAGTTTTTCAAATTGTAATGCGAGCAGGATTTTAAATGTCCTTTAGGAAACTTCTTCCCCATACGCAAATGGTGGTCGAGGTATTTTAGGTCTTTCAATTATGGCAAAAGCACACGAGGGCTATCTGCCTAAAGGGAGGGGTGCCTTCGTGGAGGACTTTCTAAGGGAAACTGGCTCGTATACACGATACACATGGGAAAACGCCCATGCAGCCAGCCCGTTCGCGGGATTCGAGCCTCAAACCGAACTACCAGTGTTTAGCGTCTTTACCGCTCGGCCGCTGGTGGGCGTCGAGGTGTTTTAGATTAACCGATTAATTTGAAGCGCATGTATAAATAACGTAAGTTAATTCAAATAGTTGCGCAGTATCTAAAACATTTAAATATTGAAATAAAATAACTGTGACACAAACTCCCGCAAAACTCGCACTATAAACAGATCCAGTTGATTGCTTAGTGCTATTTTTAATTCATCTGCAAATTGGTAACAAATTATCTCAGATTACTCCGAAATAAATAAAAAAAACATAAAAGAAAACTTATGTATTTCGTTAGGTTTCATTAGTAATGTAATGAATTCCGAATTCATCTTTATAATGTTCAGATACTTTTTTTTCCACATGTCATTCGGATCTTACTAATTATTTTAACGGATTTTATCGGAAAAAGTAAAATATGATTTTATTTCTTTAAAATTTCTTTGACGCATTCTTCTTTTTTTAATAAATTAAACTTAATAATATTTTCCCCTCTGCTTTCGTTATAGCTCATTGATATATATATGCAGATTTTATTAATTCCATTTTTATATTACATTTCTTTTGACATTAAATTTTTAATTTGAAAACCTGTGAATAATATAATTTATTTGGTATTAAATCCACTCATTTAGCTATCTATGTTCTTTATTTTTGTCATTTATTTTTCGTAATTGCAATTTTTAATGCTTAAATCCTCTTTTTTTAATAAAAAAATCAAAAAATGTGTTCATTTGAGAAAGAGTTTTACATTAGATATCCAGATTTGATTAAAACATGCCGAGAATTGGAAACTCATTTTATGACATTTGCTATTTTAGAATAGAGCAGCAAATTAAATGGAATTCTTTATTTTTCATCGGCTACTTATGCTTTGATAAGTATAAAGTTTGTGATAAATTAATAACTATGGAACCACTAATGCAATTTTCTGTTTTCCTTTTAGCTGATTTCTCATCATCTGTTGCTGATACGCAAGGCCCGACGTTCCTAAATGAACCACCCAGCGACGTCACCTTCTTGAACACTTATGGTACAATAATTCCGTGTTCAGCAACTGGGCACCCTTCTCCAACAATTAAATGGAGAACTGAAGATGGAACAGAGGTTCTCAATGTTCCAGGTTTGCGTCACGTTCGATGGGATGGATCTTTGGATTTCCCACCCTTTTCTCAGGAAGATTTTCGGAAAGACGTCCACACAACGGTATATAGATGCATAGCAATGAATAATGCTGGGATTTTAGGAAGCAGAGATGTTCGTGTTAGAGCTGGTAAGCTATTTTGATTTTTAATTGAAATAAATGTTTGGTAAAACTGCATATTACGGGCCAGTTTGGCGCATTTTCGAAAAGTCGCCAAATCGGTTATTTGCGCGCGTTTTAAAAAATCACTAACTCATCATATTAGATATACTCATCATATTAGCCATATTAGATGGTTGCGAATTTGAATGAATCCCGTAAACATGCAAAAAATTGATCATGTAAACATGCAAAAATATCTAAAACAGAAGTTCAAGAAAAACAACGATAAAGTATTTGAAAGTTAATAACTGTGTATTTTATGGCATCAACAATATTAAAACTTTTCATAATATACGTATACCATTTTTAAGACAGTAGCAAAATGGAGTAAAACGTTTTAGCACGAAATTTAAGAAATTGTAATAAGCAGTAAATTAGCAATAAATGATTAGAAAGCATTGATTCATATTTAATCTAAAACTTAAAAAAAATGCAGAAGAAAAAAAAAAGATAAAATTCAAAATTTCGATCTACTGGAACATGAGCAATAGTATAGTAAAAAAAAGTGGATAAACAATTTTAGGCTCTAGTGTAGAATTGGGTGCCCCTTTGATTGGCGACGAATTTTGTTTAATTTTTTGGGGATAAAACGCCATTTCTGGTTATTATGATAGTTTTAACTTGGTTTGCTTCCATTACCATCACTTTAGGGTTACCGTTACTCTGTTTTAACGTTATATGACGTCATCGTTGTTACTTTCTTAAATATAAATTTTATTGGTTGTTTTTGTGATTACGTGAGTAATTTATGTAAAATTAAGTGTAAATTTTATTGGTTATTTTTGTGATAGCGGGAGTAATTTATGTAAATTATATTGTTTGTTTTTGTAACTGCGTAAGTATTTCATTTTACTTTTAGTTCCCCGCTTGATATTTTACGCTATCGTTCTCCGTCATCCAGCAAAGTAGTATGTCTGGGAAAATTAATATGCGTTTTTTTTTTTAATTGGAGAAAAACGGTAAGAGAGCTATTATTGATTGGTGTATGCATGAAAGTTTGATTAGTTCTCGTTATGTTTGTCCTGTTTGTATGAAAGATATGCGTTTGATCGATAGAAAGGATAGATCGGATGGCTACGAATGGATTTGTCGTGAAAAAGGTGTGAATGCTCATCATTGTAAGAGGTCAGTGAGGAAAGGTACCTGGTTTGAAGAGAGTAATATGAGTATGATTGAGATTTTAATGTTTTCGTATCTATGGGTGTATGAAGCTGGTACGAATTTGATTATGAATGAGGTGAATGTGAAATCGAATAAGACTGTGGTTGATTGGCGTAATTTTTGTAGAGAAGTGTGTATGGATGTATGCGTGAAAAAGAGTGAAATGATTGGAGGTCCTGGTATGGTTGTGGAGGTTGATGAAAGCAAGTTTGGTAAGAGAAAGTATAATAGAGGTAGACGAGTGAATGGTAAATGGGTGTTTGGTGGGATTGAAAGAGAGAGTGGAAAGTGTTTTTTTGAGGTTGTGGAAGATAGATCGAAAGAGACTTTGTTGGAGGTTATTAGACGAAAAATTCTACCTGGGACGACAATTATTTCAGACTGCTGGAAATCTTACGATTGTTTGAATAGTAAAGGTTTCCAGCATTTATCTGTCAACCATTCGTTGAACTTTGTTGAACCAATGACTGGTGCCCACACTAACAATATTGAAAGTATGTGGAGCCAGGTAAAGCGGGAGTTCCGAAAACACAGTGTCCGGCAATCGTCGGAAGATATTTTCGATTCTTATTTTGCGGAATTTATGTGGAGGAGGCGCTACCGGAATCAGACGGAAGCAGATCCGTTCCGGGACTTTTTAAATTGCGTGAAAGATTTGTATGTGCCACAGTTCTCCGACGATGCTGAAGAGGATGTCGAAGTAACGATCTAGGTAAGTTCTGTTTTTTACGAATTGTAAACTACATCATCTAGCTCAATTCGCGTTTTATGACGTAATATTGGCTACGCCTGTTTGTAAAAGCAAGTTGTAGTTAAACTGTAGCTTCATTTTTGAAGAAATGTTAAATTCTATTTTAACTGAGTTGAAATGTTAGGTTTATAATGTTACTGCGGGAGATATTTTTTATGATAAAAGTTTATTCAACTGTCTTTTTTTATGTGAAAAGAGATCACTGTGCACATGGACAAAGCCAAGGTTGTGCGATGCCGAGTTTGTGCAATTCTGGAATTTTTTTTAATTGAAATAGATGGATGTGTACATGGGCAAAGTCAAGGCAGTGCGCGATGCCGAGTTTGCGCAATTCTCTGATTTTTTTTAAGTGAAAACAGATCGATGTGTACATGGGCAAAGTCAAGGCAGTGCGCGATGCCGAGTTTGTGCAATTCTCTGATGTTTTTTTAAGTGAAAATAGATCGATGTGTACATGGGCAAAGTCAAGGCAGTGCGCGATGCCGAGTTTATGCAATTCTCTGATGTTTTTTTAACTGAAAATAGATCGATGTGTACATGGACAATGTCAAGGCAGTGCGCGATGCCGAGTTTGTGCAATTCTCTGATGTTTTTTTAAGTGAAAATAGAACGACGTGTACATGGGCAAAGACAAGGCAGTGCGCGATGCCGAGTTTGTGCATTTCTCTGATGTTTTTTTAAGTGAAAATAGATCGATGTGTACATGGGCAAAGTCAAGGCAGTGCGCGATGCCGAGTTTGTGCAATTCTCTGATTTTTTTTAACTGAAAATAGATCGATGTGTACATGGACAAAGTCAAGGCAGTGCGCGATGCCGAGTTTGTGCAATTCTCTGATGTTTTTTTAAGTGAAAATAGATCGATGTGTACATGGACACCGAGTTTCTGCAATTCTTTGGTGTTTTTCGAGCGAATACAGATCGGTGCGCACATGGGCAAAGCTAGGTTGTATGTGATGCCGAGCGGTAACGTAACATATTTTATATGCAATGTTTAATGTATCATTTGTGTATTAAATGTGCATTGCTGTTTTAATTGTAAATTATATTATAGACGTTTTTTGTATTTAAATTTTATTTTAAATTGTTTTGTTTTGATATGTTAATAACGCTTTTCGATTTAAGATGAATATCGATAATCCGACAATCTACTGTACCAAACAATCTACTGTACCTACACTACCAAAAGTGTAAACTTTGACCCTATAAATAACTTTTACGTTATCATTTAATATGTAGTGTTTTCTATCGTAATTGCACTTGATAATATTAATTCATTAATAATATGTGTGTGAAGCATTGCTTAGTGCTCGAAATTTGAAGTATTTATTTTCTTATCTTATTTTATCTCATTGTGAGAAATTAGATTTTTTTTATTTATTAGTTTGTTGAAATGTAGTATGCCTACGGAAAATATGATTTGATTTAGGGATTTAAGAAACAGTGATATGAAAGCTGTGTATGATTTTGATATGGAACAAAAATATTTTTCTTTTTTTATAAATGTAAAGTTTAAAATTTTTAGAAAAAAATGAAGATTGGCTGCTTATTAGTATGTAAGGGATTGCATCATCACGTAGCAGTAAGTAATAATAATATCAATTATAAAAATGATAAAATTAAAGTGTTCCATAATATGAATTTAAATTTTTAAACAAAAAAAAAAGTTTTTTTTTAATGTTAAAGCTTAAAAATCTTTGAAAAAACTGAAACTGTTTGAAATATAAGTATGAGAGGCATCGACGATGCTTACCGTTTTAATGATTGGTAGAATTAATTTACTGCATCATGGTAATTTGAAATAAAAGCAATTTATTATACGTATTTCTATATCTATAGAGAATACATTGTGACGTCACAAGCTTAGTCCCACCCATTTTTGGGCGTCACTTAGCTCCGCCTTCGCAATTTTGTTTACGCAAAGTATTCTAAGCTTTTACCATGGCGCCGATATTGGCGTCAAAAAAATCGCCAAAAAAGCAAGGGGCACCCAATTGTAAACTTTTACCCAATTTTAACTACGTAATTTATATTTTTACAATAACTTTTATTTATAATAAATAGTAGAAACTCGCATTTGTGTATATCCACACTAAAATGTAACAATACAATGGAGCTCATTGCTCAAAATGGCACGCTCATTCAACACCGACTCTACGGCTCATTTCAACCATGTGCTTAACCACATGTAATGGGATACTAAACCTCCATTCACTCAAATCTGTCGCATCTTTCATTTCAAGTAATTTCATACTATTTTTACACTTAGGACAGTCGTACATATTCACAAACAAACCATAATTCATGCACCATTCTATCACACACGTTTCGTCCTTATCTTGCAATCGAATCAAATAAGTAAAATCCACACGTTCAACTCTTTCGACGTCAGCCATTTTGCTCACACAATTTACTAGAGCACAGTGAAATGACGAAAATTCAAAAAGCCCGTTTAAATGCCACAAACTGTAACCTTAAATCCTAACGATTTTCATGACGCCAAGAGGTTACCAGATTTGGCGACTGGCCCGTAATCTGCAGTCTATCCAGCTGTTTGAATTTGTGATCAGATTTCACCCGGAACAGATTAGAATGCGAGTTATCAATATAAGATCAAGTTAACTTACTGGAAGAGAACGCCGTATTTGTTCTTACAAATAAAAATATATTTATTTTCATGTGATATATTTAACACATAGGTTTATTCAGTTTACTTAATTACTAACAGTTACAAGAGTAAATCGATATTTCTCTTTTAAAGATACATTTAATTAACAAATATCATTTCATACAATTCATAGAATATAAAAATTTTTTTGGGTGACTTAAACGAAAGGATGCTTTCTCTTGTAATAAGGGCGATACGTGTTCTACTATTTAAAACTGGACGACAAGACCTTAGAGAAATGTAATCACTTTTAAGTAGATGATATCTAAAGTCAAAAGAAGATGTAAAGAAGAAATCACGTAGTGTAGAAATCGAAAACATGAATGTAAACCAGCTCAATTATCATTTATTCTCTTGATTGTTGCATTAATAAATTGTAAATTCTCCACTGCGCCGATATGTTTGGTAAAGTGCAGAATCGCCCATTTCTTTGACGCTTTTTACAAGAGTAAGAAGTATTGAATTTTTGTCAATTTCTTTTGACTTTTTAAGTAAAAATAGATCGATATGTACATGGACAAAGTCAAGGGAGTGCACAGTGCCGAGTTTGTGCAATTCTGGGATTTTTTTAAGTGAAAATAGGTCCATGTGTACATGGGTATCGAATTTTTCTTGAAAACGTGCCAAGCAGTGGGTGATTCTGCATTTTTGCCCAATATGTTTTCTTGTAAATCCCACAATTCAACTCTTCATTGTCAAACTATTGAAAAAAAAGTTTGGTACTTCTTTATTATAGCTCTCCCCCCGAGATTTAATCGCCAATAAATCGAGATATCTGGCCAAAATCTGGCTGCACGTTCTTATACCTCGCCACGTAATCATATACTAGCATCGTGTTGCATTCTTGCTTTCTCCGCTTGTTCTTATATTAGTCATTCTTGATGAGGTTTTACGAATTCGCAGTGTTTATTTAAGGATATATTCATTGTTTTTTTGTGAGTATGACGTTAAGTCCTTAATTTACGAATTAATGAGGTGGATGCTATATCATTTCCTCAAGAAAGGGGTAACGTGATAAACGGGTACGTGAAATTGGCCACAATGTGAAACGTTATGTTAACGACGAGACCTTTTGGATGTGCTATGTGAAAAATTGAAGACATAAGAAGGACCTCTGTGTTGGAAATTGGTTCAGAGGTTCCAGAATATCGTTAGTCACTGCTGTTACATTTATTTTGGAGGACAGGAGCTGATGTCCATGAAATGGTGAAACAAACAGCTTAATGAGTGTGAAAGTGCTGAAATTGACTGGAATAGTTACACGCGATAAAATAATAACAATAAAGATAAGGATTCTTAGGAAGTGACATGTGAGTATCATTACTGTTATTCTATATTGTGTTGTTTACTTTTACATTCGTGCTTCGCGAGCTTAGCGAAATTATAGCCGAGATCTTGGCGCAAATTTAAAATCGCCAAATATGACTGAGCGCCTCTATAACCGAAAAATACAAAAGTTTTATCAAACTAAACTTCTGAAGACTGCTGCCTTCCAAAAAAAAATATCCTTGTTTTAGTTGACCTCAATTACACTTATATTTACCACTAATCTCTAACGAACTACTCTCCTATCTTTCAATATTTTACCAATAGGGGATGTCAGAAATTCAGTTATGTCATTTCGTCAGAAAGATCTTCAGGTTACTTTTTTAAAAGATCTTCTGCACTCTGACTTAAGCACATACTTCTCTTCGTGTTGTTTTTACATTTTTAGTTGAAGACGAATAATCTGTTCAACCTTCTAGGCTATACAACTCATCTTTCTAAATTGTCTTTTGTCAGTTTCTATTGTGAATGTTGGCACCCGCCGTTGATTCCCCTGGCGCATGCGCATAATAAGCAAGCTCTCTGCTGCGTAATATTTTTTCCAGAGTGAGTTAACCAAAGTCTGTGGTGAGTATCGGATGCACGCGATAAGCGAAGTACTGTGTAATTCATGTATCTTACTTATGTTTCTACGTCTTCAAATCTTAAATAAATGTTTGTCCTGTAGATGGAAGTCGTCATTTTTATTCTACATTGGTTATGGGCCCAGGCATTGCATAACTGCGCAATACAACCGTCTGTGTAAAATTCTTTCGGCAAGCTGAGTCGACTGAAATCGAAAATGACGACCACAAATACAGTTTCAATTGAAAAGCTGAAAAAGGACAATTTTGATACGTGGAAATTGCAAGTGGAAGCAATACTGATTAAAAATGATCATTGGGG